>PVHX01002149.1:0-176693 GCA_004024805.1 Geosciurus inauris | reverse complement strand
CTTGGGGCTGGAAGCAGTGGCCAGGAAGTACCTACTGCATGGATCCTGGATTGGAAAGGGTTTTGCAGAGACAACTGCCATGAGGTCACTCCAGTTTGCTTAATGATGAAAGCAGTTGTCCTTAGGTAATACTTGCAGGAGATAAGTCACCAGCAAACTTGGAAAACAAACTTCGAGAGGTATTTTTAGTATAGAGTGCGTACATCATGCAGCATTTAGAGCGGAAATCATGTCGTTTTACATATTTTCTTTGGCATGTTTTTGGGAAATTGGCAGGATATTTCTTAAGCTGTTTTTAAGATGATTACCTATTATAAATCCCTATGCCTTGATTTACTTTAAAATCTCCCTCAATTTTCTCTTTTCAGTATATTTAATCTGGCTTCAACAATTGAAACATTCTTATTGCAAGGAGGGTGTGTTTGTGTTTTATTATAGCATTTCCTCTTCTGAGCAAATATTTGGATTATTAAAGTTATACTAAGTGATCCTCTTGCTGAAATCAAAGTTTTATCGAGTGAATTATTGCCAGTACTCATGTAGGTTTTAGAAAGAGTCCCATTAAGAAATACCTCCTGGGCTGGGATTGTAGCTCAGTGGTAGAGCGTTTGCCTTGCACGCATGAGGCACTGAGTTCGATCTTCAGCACCACATAAAAAAAAAATAAAGATATTGTGTCCATTTACAACTAAAAAAATATTAAAAAAAAAAGAAATACCTCCTTGTCCATTCTTTAGGATAAAGTCATACAAGATTCTTATGGCAACATTTATGTTTTTTTAGCAAGTGATTACAGAAATGGGCATAGAAATACTTTCCTGAACATTTATTGATGTTTACCCTAACTTTCATTAAAGGGAATACAAAACAAAGAAAAAAATTAGTATCCAATTTGCAGAAATCTGCACCACCATGTTTGTACTAGTGCTTAGAGGACTTGGGAAAATGAGTACCTTGCCATCTCCCAGCTGCAGTGGTACAAACAGTATGATCTACAAGACCCGTCTCCGGCTCTCCATTCTTCTCTAAGGCAAAGAGGAAGCAATGAGGTCTCCATTGTTATCACCAGGGTTTTAGTTGCTCTTCTGGGTCCTTTTACCTGAGATGTTTCCATCTGAGGAAAGGAATTCCCTTCCAGTGCCTTAGTTTTTCAATTAATTAAGTTTTAATTTGCTCTGGGCACTGCCTTCCAATGTCAGTGCAGTGGCACCAGCTGGTAAGCCCAGCCCTTCTTTCCTCACTGATGTACTGATCTCAGCGTGATGGCTTCAGGATGATGTGGGAACCTCCCATAGACACACTGTCTCTTCTCTTGGTGTTACATATTAGTTTTAACAAAAACCAGGACCCTTAAGAGAATCACTGGAAAAGTTCTTGATGATGTTTTTGGCTATTTCCAAAATCAAACCTTCCTCATGATACCAGGAGTTTCTTCCTTTGGTAGAAAAGGGTGAAATTCCTTTTGAAGACTGTTGGAAAGGGAACTTACCACAGTAGTTGTGCTGAAGCAAATTTATTAAATCTTAGGCAGAGATCAGGAGAAACAACTTATTTGGGGATGCAGAATCATACTAATAGAAAATTTTATGTAAAACCTAAATAAGATGTTTGAATTTGGAGTTGCATTTCAAAGTTTTGAGAGCCAATGGCCTTGTCCACGTCTGTGTGTAACTCGAAAGTTCTACATAGACATACCCTAGGAAAGTGAAAGGACTTCTCAAGAACTTTAGTTAGCAGCACAGAAGTAGCAGCCCTAAATCACATTATCAGACTGTTACCAGTTAGAAGTGTATTTCTTTAAAGATATCATCCTAGTGCTCTGTCTTTTTGCACTCAGAACTTACTCCATCCTCCTTAACCCAGGGCCAGAGTACACATCAGTCTTCAGGGTTACTTTCTCTCCACCACTGAAGCTTTGTGGCCATGTAACCTTCCTCATGAACACAGTTCCCTCAAATCCCAACCCAACCCCTTCCTCAACCCCTAGGGCCCACATGTGTGTCCAGCTGTTCCTAGGTGCTGGGCCTGGAGGCTCCGCCTTCCTTTGAGATGTGCCATACAGCTTTTCCTCTGGTGACCTGTGCTTGCCCAGACGCACTGCTGCCAATGGTGACTCCATCTGCAAAGGAGAACATCGTTAGTGACGAGTCTGCCAGTCTGTGGTAACCAAGGAAAATGGGAAGGGATGAATACGGTACATGGGGACAGACTGCCGATCAAAAGTCATTAAGCTTGGCTTTGGGAAGTCCATCTAAGGACTCCAGTTCTCCATTCCTGACATCACTGGCCTGGCTGCCCAGCATTCTGGGCGAGCATCCCTGCTGTGCCTGAGTTAGGGGCCTTCTGACTATCTCAGGAAACTTGGAAGGTCTAAATGAATCTTCACAAGAACTGCTCGTAAACCATGGACCTGCTCTATAAATGTGTTTCTGCTTAATAACATGGCTCACTTGTGACTGGAAGTCAGGATTCCTTAGAGATTGCTGGCTGTCAAGTTCTCGTTAACTGGCAAGCATTGAGTTTTTTCTTTCTTCTTCTTCTTTTTGTTTTGTTGTTTTGTTTGTTTGCACTGCCAGCTCTCCAGAGAATGTGGATTAATATGTTTCCAGCTTCTGAGAATTTTCCCCTTATGACCTCTCTGCCCTCCCTGCTTCCTTTGTAGAAGACACAATGTGAAGATCAGGAAACAACTGTTTAATCACTGAGGCCAATATGACTTTCCGTTCCAAGGGCACCATATTCTCAGGGACTTGTTCTTACCCAAAAGAACAGTGCCATATTTGTGAGCAAGAAACTATGCTGTACAAACCAAACTCCAACAATGCTAGGGCTCCAAAATAACATCAAAACAACATACTGCACAGAAGAGAGGCATTGAGAGCTCTTCAGGCACGCTTCTCATTCTTGCGTGGAGTGAAGTTACTCTCACCCGTGGCTTCCTGAGTTAGTGAATGAGTTGAGCGTGAAACTTAAGCACCATTAATTCATGCTGTTGGGAATGTGTGTGTATTACCTAACTTCCCATTTCAATTTTTTCCTATTATATTTTGAAAATACATCCTCCCCTTCAACAGTTTGATAAGATACATGTAAATGCATTCCACAATGGCACAAGAGGCTGCGGCGTACCACCAGGTAACAGAGAGGCACACAAATACATGCAGACATAGAATCTAAGAATCACAACCAGGGACTATCGTATATCTGGCCCCTCCTGAAAGTCACATGTATACAGGTGAATGATTTGACTTATAAGAGCTTTGATGAGTTAATGGCTCATCGTTTTCTTGATGAATTTCTCACAGTGGCAAGCAAAAACAGATCTACATTGAATGTGCTCCAAATTCGACCAATGAGAAGCTATTAAATCAGAGTATTGACTTGACGGGATTGCTCATCTCTGAGTGCTCTGCTTCCTTGTCAGTTTCACAGAGACGGACCCCCTCCCCCCCTTTGAAGGGATGAGAAAGACAAAATAATCTTTGGTTTGAGACTAATCCAAAGAGCTGAGAATGAAGATACCAACTGGAAATGTCCCTGCCAATAGACCATAGTATGGGACCAAAGACTGCATTGGGGTCAATCTGTTCCAAGAATTTCTAAAATGTATTAGTTTTCTTTTAAGTATTTCATTATCAATAACAAATTGATTTCAGGTCTCATTGCATTATACACATACATTTCCAAAATTTCTAGGGAAAGAGTGTGAAGTAATCTAAAAAAGAAAAAGTAAAATTTTACCTGAATTCCAACTGTATAATTAGATTTACATTTCTACTATAGTAATACATTTTTGAGATAGAAATGAACCTTTATGACAGTAAAGTGGATACAATTCTACATGTGTTGAAATTGGTTTATAGTATTTCTGATCCAATAGCAGACAGAAATAAGCCATCCTGTGGATTGTATGGCAGGTCTGAGGGCTGCCTGTGTATCCCTAACTGGCTGAAGAGCTACTAAATGAAATGACATAATCAAAGAAAACAGAAGCACAGAAGTGGGAACTGGCTCCCAAAAGATTAGTGGCTTTGTCCAAATGATGCTACAGAACAAATTTATCTGTTTAACCAAAGAACGATTCTAAGGCACATATTACTCCATAGCCATTGAAAAGGAGTGTAGCACCCCTGGATTATTTATTGTAAAAGGTGCACAACTAGGGGCTGGGATTGGGGCTCAGTGGTAGAGCGAGCGCTTGCCTTGCATGCATGAGGCACTGGGTTCGATACTCAGCACCACATAAAAACAAATAAATAAAGAAATTGTGTCCATCTACAACTAAAAAAAAAAATGTTTTTTTAAAAAAAAGAAAAAAAAAAGGTGAACAACTAGATTACGATTGTGCTGTCCAATGAAGTGGCCACTAGTCACACATGGCTGTGTAGATGTAGGTTAATTAAAATTAAGTGCTTACTTACTACAATTAGTTCCTCAGTTGACTAGTCCCATTTCAGGCACTTAGTAGGCCTGTCTGTCCAGCTGCTCCATTGGAACACGGAGATTTGGAATATCTCCCATTCTGCTGCAGGTCTCTCAGGACTTGAGGCTGGCATCCTGAGAAAGCTCTTTGATTGATGGTGACTTTTTAGACAAAAAGATGAAGGAGGATTTTTTTAGAGTTGTGTTTTAGTGCAAAGTGAACCCTACCACTTAATATCTTAAAGATATGTAACATTTTATTGTTTTTATAATGTAAAAAATTATTGGCAGAATTTCACCAAGATATACAGTATCTAAAAGTTTTTTGAATTGGCCTCCATCACTTGTCAAAACATCTGGATCTAGTTTGGCACTTCTCAAATTTTCTACACATTTTGGGGTGATTTAAGGAAATTCTGGAGACAATAGTATTCAGCAGGATTTTAACACTCTGAGATTAGAAATTCCAACAGAGTAAAAGAAAAACAAAGTTTTGTGTAAAACTATTCAAGGTTTTCCTGGAACACACAACACTCTAATATTTAAATATAATAGATGCTGACTTAGTAATGTTTTAATTTAGATTATTGTTAGTGTTTATTTTGTTAATAATTATGCTATTTAGTAATAGCATCATTAATGCAATATAAAGTAATTATTAATGTTATGTATCCAAGATACTGGAAAAAGTGTTTACTTTGTTATAAAGCAGAGATGTCTCCTTGGTCCCTTTGTGTTCTATTATCCTCCAGTAGGAAGGTCTTTCAGAAATTCCTGTGGGAGGCTTTTCCATCACTTGCCAGCTAGGTTCTGCATGGCTGAGTGTTGCTGAGGCCCCTCAGTAGGGAACCCCAGTAGAGCTTGAGAAGGAAAAGCTCCATTGCTGAGTGGAACTTTCCAGGCCACAGCAAATGCCTTCTGTGGGATATTGTTACAAGTTGAGACCCTTGGGCCCACTCCAGACCCTCTGAATAAGAATTTCTTTTCTCAGCGGTTTCAAACTTTGGCAATCACAGCAATCACCTGAAGAGCCTGTTAAAGCACAAATCCCTGTCTCCTCTCCCCTGAGTTTTTGTCCAAAGTGTGGTGATGCTACTGTGGATTAGGCACCTCCCTTTGAAAACCACTGCTCCAGAGAGAACTAGTTCATATTTGGAATCACCTGGAGAGCTTCCAGAAAGTGTCATGCTTGGGTGGCACCTTGAGAGATTCTGAGTTGAACGGCCAGGGCAAGTCATAGGTGTTGATATATTTTTTTTCTTTCATAAGATCCCTGACAATCATAATATGCAGCCAGGTTTGAGAAGCCCAGTCTATATGTTTCATGCTCAAAAGTTCAACTGGAAGAGAAGCTCTGAGCTTCTCCAGATAGTGCTGGACCCTTTCCCTGGGGATAGGGGGAGCGCAGGCCTTTCTCAGTCTCTGATTGCGAAAGGCCTGGGACCAGCCTTATAAACCACTCCTTCATTCATTTCACAAATATTCCCAGATTCTCTGCCGTGAATCAAGTCCTGTTCTGGTTGCTGGAGACAAATCATTGAACAAAATCATAGAGCTTTCATTTTACTTTCACTTCTACTATTAAGCTCAAAAAGTTGTATGGATTGAGATATATAATGCATTTATGAAAAAAATACTTAATCTTATATAAGTAAATATATATAAATACATATATACGTACACCCACATCTTGTATAGAGAATGTCTTTCAAGGACGGATTCATCTCTCACACCACAATGGTCTTAATAGAGGATTTTGATGTTGCTCAACTAACTCCTCAATCTTCACATGAACCTGGCATCCCAGATACAATTTGTAAAGCTGCATATGAAGGAATGAAAGTGTCCAGCCTCTCACTTGCCAATTGCTATCCCTAAAGGGTGGAGAGGCATAATTGAACTTTTAATGGACAGCATCTGCTCATCTCTCCCCCTACCCCCAACTCACCCCTCTCTCCCACCCAACCCAACTCCTCATTGCAAACCTTCCTTCACAGTTTACCTCTCACTCTTTGTATAATCCCACCCCCTTTTCACACACACCTCTCCAAAAGCTTTCTACCCCCACCCCCACCCCGGGGGGAGGGGGGGAGCCTGGAAGATGGGAGACCTCCTGCCCAGAAGTAGTTGACAATGCAGTGTTTTCATTCGAATGCAAATTTGTCTCTGGATGAGATTCAAGGAAAGCACTTTCCTCTCCAACTGTCTTCCCAGCTCCACCCCAGCCCTTGTCGTCTTTTGTGTTGTTGTAAATAAATGAGAGGCAACTGGCTTTCAGTTGGAAGGCACAGCTGCAGGGGGGCTCTTAAAAGGAGCTAGAAGCTGAAAGATTTGGAGCCCAGTGTTAGAATCTAGAAAAGGAAGGCTTTTTTTTTTAGGCTTTTCATTTGCAATTGCTCTCACATGTCTAGAAAAAAAAATTTTTTCTTTTTTTAAATACTGAAAAACCAAGCATATTCCTCTGGGTCTGTATTTTTGCCCCTCGTTTAACTCTTCTTGTCTTAAAAAAAGAAGACTTCATTCAACAGTAGCGGGCAGAATAAATTCTAAGTATGTTTATTCTTGATGTCTTCCAGATAAGTATGCAACTTGGCCAACTTGGGAGGTTGGAAGTGTATCATGAGATGATGGGGGATGGGTATTTAATGCCTGAATTCCTCAGTAAAAATAACAGATCGGGAGTGCATTCAGGACGATCACGATTGCCCTGTTGAGTGGCCTTTTAAAATTATGTGGCTTACGCTATGCCTCTTACTCCGGAAGCACCTCGAATGTAAGCAGATACATGCCTCTTTTGCCAGACGTGACTCCCAGCCTCCCGTGAGCAGGCCTTCGCTAGTTGGTGTCGCTTTCTGCTGGGAAAGGAACTTGCCTAGGAGGATTGGGGGGCGTGAGTTCGCGTCCCGGTGCAAGCGCAGCCTGGCTCCCGGAGCCACGGGGCGCCCGGGTTGCCCTGCCCTGCTGGGGCCGGCCTGGGCCGGGGGGCCGTTGCTTCTCGCTGCTAAGTGCGCGTGTTCTCTCCTTTCCCGGGCACAGGGCACGACGAGCCGCGCTGGCCACCTAGCGGGGCCCGAGCCCGCGCCGCCGCCGCCGCCGCCGCGGGAGCCGTTCGCGCCCAGCCTGGGCAGCGCCTTCCACCTGCCCGACGCGCCACCCGCCGCCGCCGCCGCGCTCTACTACTCCAGCTCCACGCTGCCCGCGCCGCCGCGTGGCGGCTCCCCGCTGGCCGCGCCGCAGGGCGGCTCGCCCACCAAGCTGCAGCGCGGAGGCTCGGCCCCCGAGGGCGCCGCCTACGCCGCGCCGCGCGGCTCCTCGCCCAAGCAGTCGCCCAGCCGCCTGGCCAAGTCCTACAGCACCAGCTCGCCCATCAACATCGTCGTGTCCTCGGCCGGCCTGTCCCCGATCCGCGTGACCTCGCCCCCCACCGTGCAGTCCACCATCTCCTCCTCGCCCATCCACCAGCTGAGCTCCACCATCGGCACCTACGCCACCCTGTCGCCCACCAAGCGCCTGGTTCACGCGTCCGAGCAGTACAGCAAGCACTCACAGGAGCTGTATGCCACCGCCACCCTCCAGAGGCCGGGCAGCCTGGCAGGTAAAGGGCGCACTGTTACCTGGCGCGGCTCACCCGAGCGCTTTGGTGGGGGAACTTGCAGGCTTGCCACAAGCAACCCAACCCGGCTTGAGTGAAAGTCCAAGCGGGCGTGGCCAGTTTGCACTATTTGCCAGATCCTGACAATCCTAGAATGAGTCCCTGTAGGTGTCTTTCCTGCAGTGTACCGATCAGTCACTTCTAACTTTGGAAGGAATGTGGTCTCAGTGTCTAGCATCTGTCTCTCACTTTTCTCTTCCCTCTTCCCGGTTTCAAGACGAAAGCATAAAAATAAGGCAATTTTAGAAACGAGTCCCATAGACCTGTTGATTTTATCTAGGAAAAAAGCAAAGCAGTGAACAATCACAATATTAATAGAAACGTCTTTAGTTTTCTACGTCTACTTGTTGAAGAAAGGAATATTCCCAGAGCAAATGTTCAACTTACACAGGCGTCAGTAGTAGTGTAAAAGTAACCAGCAGCAAAGTACCTTGAATTTGCCACCTGCCTTTTCTAGGAAGGGGAAGGGGGCGTGGTGGGTTGGAGAAAAGAAACCTGTGCTTCTCTGCCAATTCAGAGAGGTGACATTTCTGTGGTGGTTATGCCCATCAAAGACCAGGCTGAGCGTGTGCATCTCTGCTGTTAACACCATATGCTCAGCCTGAACAGGCACTGTGATTGAAAGACTAATGCTTTGTCTCCTAAAACACCTGACAAGTAACCTGGATTTATTGCCGATTTTTTCCCTTATAGAAGTATTTGGTAATTGTGTCACTCTAGTAACAGATGCTGTGCTCATATGTTTCCTTTCTTGACACAAATTGATGACTGTGAAGATAAATAGGATAAAAAAGGAACTTGTTGCAGGCACAAGGCAGGTGGCCAAAGGCTTCTTAAATCAGCACAGTAATTGCCAGTGTGGACTGGCCTGGCTTAACAGGATGCCGGCTGGTATTTGCTGCCCTAAAATTATGCTAGGTATGTTTACTGAACTGAAAATAATCTCTCTCACTCACAGCCTGTTCCCATAGAATAGAGTTCCGGAGAAAGACAATCATTAATGTCAATCCAGTGCCAGAACCAAAATTTCTATAGGATAGAAACTCAAGAGTAGCATTCTGGATGGGAGAAGGACCTAGAAAACAGGTATCAAAACTTTGTTCATGTAAGTTTATAAAATATTTTACTAGATCTTGTCAAGGAGAAGGAAGGTGGGACAGTTGTAAGAGATGAAAGCCCATGACAACCTCTCAGTTATCCCAGCCACCGAAAAGGGGAGGAAACAGAAGCTTGAGGAGTCCAGGAACTTATAAAGGCCATTTCATTTCCTGCACTTACCTGGTGAAAGAAACAGGAATCACAGCTTTCCTCTCTTCCTCCCACTGGTTACGTGTGGTGGATTTTTGCATGTTCCACTCTATCATTTCAGTGAAAATAGGGAGTGTGGCCACATGGCTGATTACATTGAGTGTGGGTGAGAGGATGAGGGAGTGGGAATGGAGCCCAACATCCCCTTACATCATTGACTTGAAAGAGAGTTTTAAAATATATGCATTGTGAAAATAGCTTGTACTTTACTATCTGCAATGGGTGTCTCAAAAGGTTTGATATGTGTATGCACATGAGTGTGTATTTGTGTATATCTGTGAGTATCCATATGTATGTCTTTGCACATACATATGTGTGCGGTAGGTTGGTTATGGGTAAGGAAGCTTTTTTGGTCAGAAAGAGAAGTCTAGTTGACCAGCACATTCCCATGTGCCTCCACTTCTCTCCACATTTCCATCTGTTCCTCAAATTTTCTGGCCATATCCCATTTTTGCTACCTGGTGAGAAAAAAGAAATCCAATATGCCATTGAAGAGTCTTAATGTTAGAGCTACAATGGACAGTTTAAATGTTTGCATTTATTGGTTTAACATGCATACTTCTAAAAATATTCATCTGAAGTTTTTTCTTCATGCAAATTGCTGCTGGTTGTTGTTGAGTTGAAAATTATTCCATAACATGTGCAAGCACTTAGTTTACATGGGATGTTGCACAGGGGAGGTATGGCAATATGCTGAGGTATTGATGATATCAGGAACTTTGGAGCCTTCAGACTCTGTGCATTCCTCCCATTCTGTGTGCTTGAGACCATTCCAGACAGTATCAAGTTCAGAGCCACCCTCTTTGCTAACTGAAAGAGATAACAGTATCAACTGAAATCTCTGGTCTTGGCAAAAACATCACTAAAATAAATACTTCTGATAGTGTGGCCAGAGATGTGTGGCTTGGTAGAGTGGCTCTACTTAGAAGGTAACTTTTGAGTCTGTCCTGAAGAGGTGAGTGAGCTGGCCCTACAGGTATCTGAATCAAAGGAAAAATAAATCAAAAGGCTCACAAGTAGCAATATGTCTCATGTGTTTGCCAAAAAGATGAGGGGCGTGGGGTGAAGACATGACAGTGCTATGGGGTCAGGAAGCTGGCCACTGGGATGGGGGTGGAAAGCTGGATCAGGAAGGCCTTGGAAGTCTCGCTGAGGACTTAAGGATGCTGGCTCTGCTACGCCCATGGGAGCCATTAAGGATTGGAGCAGAGACTGACACAGTTTTTAACTGGCTTACTCTAGCTACTGCATTAAGAATAGATTTGTCTATCAAAGGCAAAATCAAGGATATAAGTTGGAAATGGTTGCAGTAACCTAAGCAAGAGGTGATCATGGGGTGGCCAGGGTAATGGCATCGGGGATGTTGAAAAGCAGTGCAAACATGGATCCATGTAGCTGGAGAACCTACAGAATTTTCTCATGGACTAGGTGAGTGATGGTAAGGGGATGGGGACTTGATGCCTCCAACCCACAACTAGAAGAATGGAGTTGCCTTTATCCAAATTGGGTTGCACTGCAGAGGGAGTGGAGTCTGTTGGGGGATAATGGTGGTAAATATTGAGATCTCAGTTGTGGACATGGACGGCTATCTATCAGAATCAAAGTGCACTGGTCAAATTGAGTTGGATGTGCAGGTCAGAGTTTTTTCAAGGAACTTGCTTTGTTTAGCTACAGCATATCCAGAGATTAGAAGTTCTGTCTGAGGATTTCAGTCATCAGTTGCAGAGGGCACCTGGTCAGGAAAGACACATTCACATTTTCTGTTAGCTCTTTCTGATGGCCAGACTTTGTAAAGTGTGACTGGAGATTTCAGAGTTCTAACTCTCTGGGGAAACACCACAATTGAGACTAAACCTAGAAAAGCATAATTTCTCAATTGCTGGTGTCAAAGATATCTCAGTAGTTTTTTCTTTTTCTTTTCAATAGTTATCTCTTTTCATCAGACAGTGGTGCCTAAGTGGAAACCCACATGGCCTTGTAGGAGGCCCCTAAGTAACATCAGATGCCATCTCCTACAAACTTGTTTGACATTGTTTTATTATCGAGAGGGTCATGGTGGCATCTGATCATAATTTAGAAATAAGTAAGGTCATGTATATGAAGTGTGCGTACATTGTATGTTGCATTTTTTGGCCATGTCTACCTACTTTGGGTGTGTAAGGAAGTAGTCCACTTTTGCTTTAGACACAAAGCAGGTTTTTTTTTTTTTTTTTTTTGGTACCAGGGATTGAACTCAGGGGCACTCGACCCCGACACAAAGCAGGTTTATGAGTCTCAAAACATGCTACTTTCTGTGTTGAGCATACAAAGATAAAGGAAGCATCATCCCTGTGTCCAAAAGATCTAATTTCCATTGTAAACCAAGTGCAGACTGGGGCAGAGGTGAGTTACTGGAGAAGCACTGAGGGGGCATCTTAGTGGGATCCAGGTGTGCCCTGCTGGAGGCTGTAGCCCCAGAGCTGAGCTGAAAAGAAGCAGCTGATGAGAAATGTAGCTACAACCAATTCAGAAAGTTGAGGTGTGGGTGTGGTAAGGGGCAGAGGAGAGATAAACCGCAGATCAGTGTTTCTTGAGCAAAGATGAGTAGCAAGGGTTTGTGAGAGAGAGAGGCACAGAGGGAGTTATGGGTGGTAGATCCACAGTACAGAGCTTGTAGTATCTTCTTCCTTCAGATGTGGCTCTATTTGCATATTAGAAACTTCTCAGTGGAGTGTGGAAGATGGATGTGCAAAGCAAAAAAAAAAAAAAAACAGAACCAGAAAGCCATTGCAGTGGCCCTTTTCTACTTACACATATATTTATTAAAACTCTTGCTCACTGGTTTTGAAATGGGAAAAGTCAACAATCACTTAAAAATGGTAGAGGAAGAAGGCTAGATAAAGGATGTAGCCTTTTTATGTTGTTCTGTGGGCCAACAGGTTGCCTGAGTTCACGTTTTATAAATTAAGTTAAATTTATTAATTTTAATGAGAAAATATATTAAATATTAATAACGAATAAAATTATGTCAAAAACACATGGCACTGTAATACATTTGCTATGCACTAAGCATTGTGCAGACACTTGCAAACTGGGTCTCACATGGTTCCCAACCATTTAATGAGATAAGTGTGTCTTTTGCCCCATCCCGTGGATCTGAGAGCTGAGTCCCCGTAGTTTGTTCCTTGCCTAAATTCACTTGTCTGGAAGTACGATTTGAATTTAGATCACTTTCAATCTAGACTCTCCGTATTTTTGTGTCAGTGAAGAAATATACCAGGGATGCAGAAATAAGTTTTTAACATATTTAAATAGCTGGTGACTTTGAAGAAAGAAGAAGCATTTCAAAAACATGTCAACCTTCTATCAAATGTGACCTCAGTACCAATTTTTGTTTGGTTTTTGAAGACAATGATGGGATTCTTCCTTTTCTAAGTTTAGAGCAGAATTAATCCTGTTAGAAATAGAAATCTGAGTTGTAAATATGAATTAAAGTTGTCAAACATCAGAGAGCCTACTTGATGCAAAAATGCAGAGAATGAAATGTCAGTTCTTAACCCATGATTTCAACTAAAATTGGCCTAATACGGAGTGTTATTTGGTCATGGCATGTCCATCTCCAACCAGATGGACCTAAAATGGAGTGGATGATGCACTATGAACCCTGAATTCTGAATTTGTGAAGATTTCAGATACATTGCCTGCCTTTTTAAGGCTTCCAGGGGCCTTCTAAGGAAGAAAAGCAACCAACGCCAAACCCTGCATGAAAGCTCTACAGTCTCTGCTGTCAAGTTCTCAAAGGGAACTTCATTCACTAGCTCAGGTGACAGGTCTGTGTACCACACTCCTGGGATGTGGTCAGGAGGAACAACTCTCACTGTTCCTTTAGATGTCGGGAAGCTTCCCTTTCCCTGCCCATGGGCAAGCATTTGAACACTCACGAACAGTGGGCTCCACTATCATGGTAAGTTAAAAAGAATGAAAAAAAGAAAGCAAACGTAAAAAGAATCCAAGCTTAGTTTTGCTAGGATATGAATCAATGCCTTAACCTTCCTTCATAGCTGGTTAAGGTCGACTCTCTCTCAACTGGAGCTTTCAGGGGTTCTTTGGAGCAAGACATCACTGGAGAGCTCTCCCAGCACAGAGACCCATTGCATTCCCCCTGGCCTGGCATGTCTCCTCACCCCTTCCCCAGACACTCTTGCCTGTAGGACCAGCCTTTGCCCAGCCCATCTTTTGAATCAATGTTGAATACATCTTTCTCCTACACTGTGTGCTTGGGAATCCCACACCCCAGTATATTTGGGGAATGCAGACTGGCGCCCACACACTGGCCCATCCCACTTAAACCAACATCTATTCTTCCAGTCATTTACCTTCTAGAATTCTACACCCCCATTTTATAGCAAGGAACTGTGATCTGATATCTCATATCTCCAGGCTTCCCCACCCACCAGGAAGGTAGACCCTGAAATCTCTCCAGCAAACCCTCCCTCCTCTGTGTATGCCGTCCTTTCCAGTGCCCTTCAGCCCAGAGCTCCAGAACTCCCAGAAGCAGTCCTCAGCATGACCTCTGTAAATTCACATTGTGTGGTATCTGCTTTACATTTACCTTAGCATCTAATTTCTGTCCACTCGGCGACCAGGTCAAACTGCAGCAGGATGAGTGTCCCTTCTCACATCCTCTTTCAGCAGGTTAGTGGCTAGAGTCCAGAATTAAGAATCTAGATTGCTAGGTGACCCTAACTCTTCTTGGTGTCTTTCCTTCTTGTTTTAGTCACAGAAATTTAAATACCTACCTACCTGTGCTTACTACCCCATCGCAACCATGTTAATTAAAATAGGCACATCTTAGCCAGGCACCGTGACGCATGCCTGTAATCCCAGCACTTTGGGAGGCTGAGACAGGAGGATCGCGAGTTCAAAGCCAGCCTCAGCAACGGTGAGGAGCTAAGCAACTCAGTGAGACCCTGTCTCTACATAAAACACAAAATAGGGCTGCGGTGTGGCTCAGTGGCCAAGTGGCCCTGAGTTTAATCCCCAGTACCCTCTCCTTCTCCCCCCCCCCCCAAAAATACACGAGAGAGAGACAAGAACGCAGAGAATGGGTGTTGAGTGTCACCAAGAAATTAAGAATTATGTAAAAAACAGAAGCTCAAGGGTCAGAGTTGAGCTGGGATTTCTGGGGAGAAGTATGGGGCTGGATATGGAAGGATGATTTATAAGCCAGTGTTTGAGATGATTCTAAGTTAGCACTCCCTCCTGCTCACGTCCCTTCTCCCAACTATAGCCAGTTTCTGTCCAAAGTGAAGATAGGAGTGTTCTCTTGAAGAAACTGCACAAGAGAACAACTGTCTGAGAGAGTTCAGCTTTGGACGCAAATGTTGGTGGCCTGGTTAAAGTTCATGCCATGAAGGTGTAGACAGAGGTGGGATGGCAGGGGCCTGGGCTGCTTGTCCCCCCAGTCACTCTGGAGGAACATGGTCAGCCCACTCACACTGCCCTCCCTGTCATACATGGTAACTGGGGACAGTGTCTAGTAGGAAGCCCTTGTGTTCACACTGAATAGATGCAGCTACCAGGTTTTCTTTCCTCAATGTGATAAATTTGAAAGGATTTCCAAGAAATGAGACAGAACTAGTGGCATGAAAGAGAGAGACCAAAATAGAAAAATAAATTGTCTCTTGAAGAAACAGAGCTAATTCATGGAATAAAAAAGATTAAAAGAAATAAGCAAAACCTTTAGGTTCTGTATTAAGTAAGATTTAGGAAGATCTTGAGTACATTAAATAATAACGGGGATGGTATGCGAAAGGATCAAAGAACAACAACAAAAAAGTCTTTTCTGGGCTGTAAAAATGTAACTACCAAAGCTAAAAATGTGATAGAATGACTAGAAATGTTAAGGAAATCACTCAGAAGGTAGAACATAAAGAGAAAGAGACAAAAAAAATATGAGAATAATGCAAGAAGAACCATAAAGGACAAGTCCCTAGATGCAACGTGTTACTGGAGTCTCAGGAAAGGGTAGGGACAGGCAATTGTCAAAGAAGCCACACAGAGGAATTCCTCAGAGCTGAGGGGCACACCCCTTTGTGGAAAATACCCTCTCCTTGGTTGTTTTGGTTTTTTTTTTTTTGTGGTGCTGGGGATTGAACCCAGGGCCTTCTCTCCTTGGAATAGAAAAGATTCCTTAGTCTACATCATGAAATCTCAAACACTTGGATAAAAGACCTTTTGATCTCGGAGAGAGGTAAAACCAACTCCACCTGGCTCAGCAGGCATAATATTGGATGGTGGAGAACAAGGAGCTGCTCACAAAGCTTTGGGGGGAAGTAATTCTCAACTCTAAATCTACACACAGCCAATTATCCACTGAAAAGGGCGAATCAAATATTTTCAGCTTTTCAAGTATTCAGAAAGTCTATCTCCTGTGCATACTATCCTAGAAAGTTACAGTATGAGCCGGGCGCACGCCTGTATTCCCAGCATTTTGTGAGGCTGAGACAGGAGAATTGGAGACAGGAGAATTGCGAGTTCAAAGCCAGCCTCAGCAAGGGCGAGGCACTAAGCAACTCAGTGAGACCCTGTCTCTACATAAAACGCAAAATAGGGCTGGGGATGTGGCTCAGTGGTCGAGTGCCCCTGAGTTCAATCCCCAGTACCAAAAAAAGAAAGTTAGAGTATGTGGGGAACGTATCACAACTAAATAAGAATGTCAAATAAGAGGAGAGAAAGACGTTCAGAAAAGAACAGGTATGGTTAGAAAGAAATGAAGACAAGTCTCAGGATAAAAACTGGCTGGGAAGCAGGGAATAGGATCTCAGCACATGCAGGGAGCTGTGCATATTGGCACAAGTCCCAAAACCTCAAGGTCATTCCAATATCTAAGCACAGAAAAGGTAAAAGAAATATGTGTTTAATTGCACACAGGGAAGTAAGAGCTATTGTTGCATACCCGCAAGCTCCACAGACTGAGGGCTACACAGAGTTGAGCGGGTGTCTTGGTTCCATCACCTCCTAACTCTGTGACCTTGGACAGTTTGGTTCAAGTCAACACGTATTTACTGAGTACCTATTTTGTGTCAGGCAATCTTTCAGGGGCTATACACTCAATACTTCTACAATCACAATGTCATTACGAAGATCATGTGAGATGATGCACACCTATTGCTTTGCCCACACGTTAAAAGGATTCTGTAAATCATAACTCTTGTTATTATGAACAAGCACAGTATCAGGCTTTAATTGAAATCCAAATATAAATAAATGGGCCGGGAGCAGTGACTTAAAAAGTCTCTTCTGCCCAGGAAGAGGTTAGGAATGACAGTGGTATAGAAATTCTTCATAACAACATGTAAACATGATATGGGCTATGAAAGGGGCTCAGAGGACTGATGAATCCCAAGAAGGAAAGGCACACCCCAATGGGACAATCAAGGAAGAATAATGAAGGAGGCAGCCTTTAAGGCTGGGAATAATGGAGTGCCCTGTGGCAGTGCAAATAGAAGAGGGGGAGCTGTAGAGTGAGTTCCATGCTCAGGTGAATGAGTGTGCAGAGGAGCCTCAGATCCTGTTGTACCTGATGCACTCACAGTGCCAGGGACATACGTGAGTTTCAGCATAAGTCTACTGTGAAGTTTGGATCTCCTGAACTGCCTCTGAGCAGGTATGAGCATATCTGGGAGGCACTGAGTTGCCTCAAGCAGAAATTTTTATTTGCCTCAGTACACTTTTGTTGCTATAACAAAATACCTGTAGCTGGATACTTCTAAAGAAAGAACTTTATCTAGCTCAGAGTTTTCAGCTGAAAATCTGAGACTGGGGTTCTCATCTTTTTGAGTCATAATATAGCAGATGACATCATAGTGGGTACACATTCAAGAGGGAGTGATCACATGATGAGACAGGAAGCCAGCACACTTGAGGGGTCACATTTGCTCTTTTACCAAAACTCAGTCAGGAACCAACTGGGGTCCCACAAAAACTACATGAATCCCTTCCAAGGGCAGCATACCCAGTGACCTAGTTACCTTACGTCCTCTCTAGGTCTCGTGGCTTCAAGTTTCTACCAGCTTACCCTCACCACCCTGGGAAACAAACTTCCAGCATGAAGTATACCCAAGCCATAACAGTATCCCCACATGTTTTTGTTTTGTTTTCTTTTTTGAAGTAAGGAGCCTTTTTTTTTTTTTAAAGAATAAGTCATGTAGAAGTCCATATAAGCTTTTGTCACTGGGTTAAAGGTCCCAAGAGTATGTAAATGAATATCTGAGGCCTTAGAGACTGGAAGCAGGTGAGGGTACATGAGAAAATGGAAAAGGAATGGATTAACATGGGGCTAGTTCCAGGACCCCATGAATGAACCAACCCCCCCCAGTTTCCTTTTTTGTATTTGGGAGATGGGCCACATGGTGAAAACCCAGTGATCTGCTAGTTCCGAACTCAAAGAATCTTTTTCTCTTCAGGGCTGCAGATCAGAACCAGTATTCTGTTAAAAATTGCTTTTATGTACAATCCAGAATGACAAAAGCAAACACGGGAGGGGAACAGAGGGACACAGGACACACAGCTCTGTGTCAACTGGCTGCCAGGATAGTGACGTCATGGCTGGAGCTGAGCACCCAACAATGGGGAAAGCCTGGGTGAGGTTGTGGAGGGTGGTGGGGCTCCTCCCTCGCTTCACGTCTCTGTGTCTGTGGAGGTAATGTCAATGTGGAGCTGAGAGTAAAGAACAGTACATATACATGCACACCTACACATGCCTGTGCTCAGGGGCACACACACATTTACAGTTGACTGACTAAAATTGATAGATCTGCAATCTCTAAAGGGTAATCCCAACATATACTTATTGTGTCATATACTACCAAAGTACCAACCTTGATAAAAAGAAGACAGTATCCTAAATTTTCTTATGATCAAAAGTATAAGCATTAAACAAATGGGTATATAGGCTTCTATAGGGCAGCTAACCAGCCCCGTGCTATTTTGGAGCTTTCCCACCAGATGTCAGCTAATGTTTTGGTCAACTGTTGTAAAGCTAGCTACTGGGTAAAACTGTTACAGCCCAGAAAAACCAGAAGTCATTGTTAGTACGAAGTCAAGAGTGAGTACAGGGGCTGGGATTGTGGCTTAGTGGTAGCATGCTCGCCTAGCATGCGTGAGGCACTGGGTTCGATCCTCAGCACCACATAAGAATAAAATAAAGATATTCTGTTCACCTACAACTAAGAAAATAAAAAAATATTTAAAAAAAAAAGAGTGAGTACAGAGGTTCTAGAGTCTCCCTAACGTGAGCAAAATGCTTGTAAATTAGCAATAGTTTCAAAAAGCATGGCTCCATGGGTATTGAGCATCGGCAAGAAAAAATGCCTGCTTGCTCACCTCTGAGTTTCACAGTTCTTGGAAAGTGGCCTTTTACCTGTCCTAGGTCTCAACTGCAGCATTCACAGTGACCCAGAAAGCAGCCTATGGGATGCCACAGGTTCACTGAGGGAGCCAGCAGCCTTACAAGTGTAGCTGGGTAGTTTTGTAGGAGTGAGAGGTCTTAAACACAGGCAACACCTCTTCCCTGGTGAAGACCTCATGCCCTGTCCTGTGGCTCTTCCCAGGGACCCACAGAAGACCAGCAGAGGGAATCCAAAGAAGACCATTAATAATTTTGACCAAGGAGTAGGGTTAAGAAGCCTATCTAATTTCTGCTTGATATATGGATATCTTCAGAGACTTAATAGTATTGATTTTTTCTTTGTTTGTTTTGTATGGGCCCTGAGCAGAAAAGTGCTAGGTGGTTACAGAGGGGGATCCTATGCTGTGGTACCTGCCTTTCCTGAAGTTTCCCCCTTAGCTGTCTGTGCATGGACTGGCAATGTAGTGGAGTAATCAAAGCCTTAAGAGGTACAGTTATTTCTTTTCTGGCTGATATAAAAAAAGAAAGGCCAGTATTTGTTTCTCTTTAGGAGCTTGCTCTCTCTCTGGCTCTATCTCCCTCTCCCTCTGTCCCTCCCTTCCTCTACCCCCTCCACATGCACATATATTCATTCAGGTCTTAAACTCAGTTAGGAACAAGTAATACCACAGTCTTCTCCAGTACCACACTTTACTGTGCATTTCTGTCTTAGTCCATTTGAGATGCTGTATCAAAATATCATCAACAGCATAACTTACATGCAATGGAACTTGACAGTTCTGGAGGCCAGAAAGTCCTAGATCAAGGCGCTGGTATATTTGGTGTTGGTGAGGGCCACTTTCTGGTTCAGAGACAGTGCCTTCTTGCCATGTCTTCACATGGTAGAAATGGCAAAAGATCTCTTTGGGGCCTCTTTTACATGAGCACAAATCCCATTCATAAAGGCTCTGTACCCATGACCTAATGCCTTGCAAAGCCACTCTCCCCCAATGTCTTCACATGGGGGGTAGGTTCTAACATAAAAGTTTTGGGGAAAACACAAACATTTGGACCCCATCACTCAGTTACCTTATTGTTGTTCACATAGCCACAAACATTCCCCTTCAGGTTGACAGTCTTCCTACAAACATGTAGCATTTGTTCTCTGTTGGAAGAATCAACAGAAATAGACTGTGTATTAGAAAAGCATCCCTCACATCATGAAGGGTTCATCCCAATTATTGGTTTAGTATATCATTTTTGAATAAAAGCAACATTTAAAAAATGATGTGGGAGAATTTAGGTATAGGTTGGTCTCATAAATTGTATATGATTTAGGAAACTGATGTTTTAGTTACTATAACTGGTATTCAAATGATAAGTGTACATCTATAACAGTAACTAATTGGATTTTAAACTACACTTGCATATACATGCATATTAAAACTTTTAAGAGGAAAAGAATCAAAAGAAAATTTCAAGCCTTCCCATAATTATTTATTAGACAGTATAATTCCTCTCCTCTCAAAATGTTTTTAATGTATGCCAGATTTTATATAGAACAAAATAATAATAAAATGTTGATATAGAGAAGTTATAAAATACAAATATAGACACTGACTAATCTATGAAGCAGTTCTTCATTTTTCTCCCCATAGATTTTTTTTTTTGAGAGTTAATGGTGACTTTTGTTCTAGAATTATCACAAGGCTGCTCTGTGGGTGTTGGTGAAACATAGAAAGCTGTAGAGAAATGATATGGAGATAATGCATTTTAAGTTTGAATTTTCAAAGCAAAATGTCTGATTTTTGAAAGAGAATTTGTGCAGCCTATGTGTGATATGTATGAGACAAGCTGAGTGAAAAGGCATGTGTGTAGGATGCTGAGATGCAAAACATCTTAATTCACATATATTTCAAAATATTACAAGCAACTTAGGAAGAAAACTACATGCTGAATCCTACTTTCATCTGGTGAAAACTTTCCTCCTGTTCATAAAGTCAGAATTTCACCTACATCCTTGGGCAGAAGCCATATCATCTAAAAAGGAAACTTAACTCTAGTTCCCCCAGCAGTCAGCACTGTGGAAAGCAGGACAAGAGTCCCCTTGAAGTTTCAACCTGTTTGTCCTGTTTGCATCTCAATTAAAAAAAAAAAAAGAAGAAGAAGAAGAAGAAGAAGATGGATGAGGACCACCTTGTTCTAGGTTCTTTCCATGGAAATATCCATAATTACCCATAATAGTGAGGTCCAGAAGCCAGACCCCAGATGCACTGTTCAAGTATTACACTAATGGGGTGTTGAGAGGCAGCTGTCGGGAAATAAAATGACACTCATTGAATTTTATCCCACTTGTTGATTTTTTTTAAAAAAAGAGTATCTGTGTGAGTATGAGACTGGCCATTAAGAACTCTGGGAAGTGACTGATTAATAAAGTACCAAATCATAAGTTGTTTTGCATCAGTAGTTAATTAAGACAATAAGAAAATAGCATTAAGCCAAACACTTGGTCCTCTCCGTCCATGAAAAATATATGGTTTGAAGCAAATTTTAAATAAAAAACTCCCTCTCATGTGAAAATTAACTTCCTCATACTGAACTTCTGTGCATACGGATGACCAAATACTATAATTACAAGTCTGAAATAATAGTATTATAGTTTGAAATTCAGTGCTCCCCCCATTTCATTCTGTCCAGTCTCACTGAGAAGGTTTTGGGGTGCCTTTTCTTTCTGGGGGACTTGTATCCAGCTTCAGTTAGGGTAAAGATTCCCAAGAGTTCACAGGACACAGAATTGTCCTAGCGTGACCCCTCCACATACACACACTGGAGAACATCAGGTGACCCTGGCCCCAGAGCAGCCACTCCTCACAAGTTGAACTCTGTGCAGAACAGAGACCTTTTCCAGGGGCCTACAGAAGAGGAGAGAGGCAGGAGATGCCTGAGGTCTATGCATGGCACAGCCTGTGCGCTCCCAGGGACTTCTCAGGAAGAGGCTAATTGCAGCACAGGATGTACCATGCCGAGGAAAAACCCATGTCCTCATTATCTTGCCCTCAAGTGTGTTGCTGCCTTTTCACACACTTCAGAAACTAAGCCTCCAGCTAACAGGCATGCACTCCCTTCAATCCAGAAATAGGTGCTTCTGGGGATGCCATGAAGTCTGGCTTAAGGGGCCTGCTGAGAACCTTGATCTGTGCTCCTCAGGATCCTTCATCTTGCCCCCGAAATCCAGCTTTGAAACTGACTGTCCAAGCTAGGTCACCACTTCTTAGCAGCACCTGGAGAGGGACCAACTATTCCATTCCCTGGGCCTATCTCCAGCAGTGCTGGTCTGGAGTGGGCCCCACACATCAAACTATTTGAAAAGTCTCTCAGGGTGCAGAAGCAGCGAGCTTTCCTTACCTGTGTGCACTGCAGTAATGTGGGCAACCTAGGCACCTGTTTCCCCAGAAACAGAGATCAGAGCAAAAGTGCTCCAGCCCGAAGTACATCCTGTTGGTGGAAAGACATGTTTTGCTCCCTAGAATTAAGTCTTGTCCCAGACTACGTGCTTCGTACGTTTTTTGTGGGCCCCTACTGTGAGCCTGACCACCTAGAGCCAAGTTTCTCTACAGCAGCCCCAGGATGTTCACACGTCCTCATGGGCACACAGCATGTGCGTACTGGACCTGAGATGTTGAGTACCTTCTAGGCCTCACCTGCATGGATAGCATCCAGCTGCACTTTGAACTCTGCCTCAGTTGAGGCTAATTCTGCCCATTCCATAAGGCAGGGCACTGTGGCATTGATATATCTACTTCCAGGGCTGCAAATCAGTGTCAAACTGAAGTCCTCGAACAACCAGATACACATTCACAGCTGGACCTGGAGTTCCTGGATTCTGAATCTGACCAACAGCACCAGCTTCACCTGAGAGCTCATTAGAAATGTACCACCTCAGGCTCTTCCTCAAACCTACTGAGTCAGAGCCTGAATTTCAATCAGTGCATTCCTATGCATGTGGCAATTTGAGGAATACTGACATGCATGATTTCTACATTTGGAGCTACTCCACCTGACCTGAGATGTGAAACCAAAACTAGTTATTGGAACAGATGCCACAACACCAGCCTGATGAGTTTCACTAGGTGGATGGTATCTTAGACAAATAGCTCCCACAGCTCCTCACCCAGTGAGAGCTGGGTGTGAGCTATGGCTCTGTCCATTCATTACGTGATGGGAAAGGAAGCAATGTCACATTTGGCTAGAAGTGAGAACGGAAAAGGCCCACCTATGAATGAAAGGTATAGAGTCCCAATTTCTTATTATATTCTATTGTCACTGTTTCCTCCTTTTCCAAATGCCTGCCTATACAAAAAGAATCAAACAAAATAAGACTGTTTTCTTAAAAGCTTGGGAAGAAATACTCATGGTTAGACAGTGCAAGAACAAGGAGCTTTATATGTCTTTATAGGGGATGAAATGCCAGGACCACAGTAATTGCCAAATCCTCACCCATGATTTTAGCCATTACGTTATTCCCTCTCAAAGTATTCAAATCACAATAGATTATGTAGTATTCACCTAGTGAAAGGGTGATGATATTTAATCATTATAATAAATCATATTGGAAACCTCATCAAGAAAATAACAGGAACAAATTAATCCTCAGTGTTTTGTATAGTGCCAGAGACAACAGGATTATTCAAGGTTCATTGATAGCAAAGCTGTAATGTTAGTATAATAAATGAAAATTGGGGATTCATGAAACAGATGGAATAGGAAAACATGCTTTTCCTTCTAAAAACTGAGTTGTCATGGAATGATTTTGCATCATCACAATGAACTCCCTAGGCTACAATGTGATTATTGTATACACATGAATTAATACTTTCCAAACATCAGTCTGAAATATGACTCTTATCCTATATAGGTAATGTGCCCAATCTCTTTGCGTTTATAACAACAGGAAACATCATATCAAATGAATTAGTGCTCATTTGCTAATGAAATTTAGCTCATGAACTTGACTTAGGAGACATGGGGAAATATTTTGGAGTCTTTTAAATACTAAAATTAGTTTTTGAATTCCTAGTCTTCAAGTAAGAAATGGATTTTGGAATTTTGATTCAAGTCAGAAGCAAAAGTCAATAGTAAAACCAGTAAATCGTAGTGTACAATGTTCAGAAGGAAGTATGCCAGTGGTCTCACTGCTTTCGTATACTCCCACAATAGCACTGTGCAGTGTAGCTTTCTCAATGTGCTTTCTTTTGAGGTAAATTTATTATGATGAAGTTCTTCTGATCTAAGATGCAATATTTGCATCTCTTATCAATTTACCTTGTACACACTTATGAAATGGTAATGCTAACCAAAATTATGTTAGTTTTTCAATTTTTAAAAATGTTTACAAGCTGGTAAACCTTTTGTTCCCCCTGGAATGTAATGGTAACAACATCAAGCCAAACTTTTTAAAGAGGTTCAAAGTCCACAAAATAACTATTTCAAAGCCATCATCTATCACAGAGCAGAGGCTGAGTACCTGCACAGGGCATGCCGCTCATGCACACTGCTTAGAGATGCTGACAGAATGGCAGAAAACGTACCCCTCAAGTCAAGAGCTCAGCAGAGGAGGACCTGCCAAGGAGATGTAGAAGGAGAAAATCCACTTCAATGCCTGGCTCTGCCCCTTTCCTCTTTTACCCTTCACACATATAGTTCCCTCAATAAATATTGATGCATGGACTGATTGCACAATTTTTTAAAAGCCTGGACTCCTGGATTCTACTTTGGACTTCCCTTCATAGCACAAGGAATTGATAGCTTTTTCTTCAGAAGGTTCTTTATCTCAGAAATGAAGATACCTCTCTGCTTCCTATTCACATGCACATCACTAGCTGGCTGTCTCCTAAGTACTACAGTGTCATTGAGGCCCCTCTTTTTCCTACTTCTGGGTTTTTTTTGCAAATGAGCAACTGAATGGCAAATTTGAAGACACCAGTTAAATGACAAGAACATCTTGTATATTTCAAAATGAAAACATGTGAAACTATATTTCTTTGTAGAAGCAGGTGAATTTGCATTAAAGCAGAGTCAGAGATCATAGAGAATAGAAGTACTAGAATATAAATGGGTCCCCATGAAAAGCAGAATGGACCTGTTTTGTTCTATTTAGTAGAATAACTGGCATAAGATTGTAGGAATTGATATTGTTTGAATAAAGTAAGAAATGATAAATTGAGGGGTTTGGGGTTGTTGTTTGTTTGTTTTTCAGTTAGCCTGTTTCTTCTTCTCTGCTTTATCTGAGGCAAGGAAACTTATGTTGTGATCCCTGATCCCTGCATTAGAATCAGAAGGCTTGGGGGTGTTCATTAAAATTTGCATTGTTGCAGTCCAATCAGAATCTCTTGGAGGTTGCATCCAGAAATCCACATTTGCAACAGATTCACAGTTGATCATTTGAAGACTCAATGAAGACTTGAGAAATAATCATAGTCTAAAAATTAAAATTCTAATTGAGAAAGTAGTTAGAGCTAAAACTTGTGCAGTTCTCATAATTTTGTTATGTGCGAACTACCACTGAATGTTTCAAGTTCTTTTTTTTTTTAAATTAAGAAACTGACTTCATGTTTCATCTCTGATACCTTAAATAATACAAAGTCATCAATCTTATCCTTACAGTAACAAAAATGTCTGAAAATCAAATTACATTTCTTGAACCCAACAATGTACTGCTAGAGCAGTCAACTGGTATATATAATCTTGAAGAATGGCTGGACACAGAATATGAGCTAATTTGAGATCAAGGAAACCTTGGGGTCCTGTAGACTTAGGGAAACCCTCACAGTTCCACAGTTTTCCATCCAGATACCCACTGAAGAGTCCAAAAAGACCTCATGTCTCTGATAGGATTACATTGCAAATTAAAAATAAAGTCAATTAAGGACAAAGTTACAAAGAAAAATATTGGGAATATTGCAGCCAGAGATGGGAATAAGGGTGCCAGTGGGGGTGGTGCGCGTTGATGTAACACTTGTGAAAGTCATAGTCCTCAGACATAAACTCGCTTAAAGACTGGATAAGATTAGAAAAAAACTCCTTTTTTCCATATCTGACCTGCAAAACAGCAAGGATCTGGTATAATAGCAATGAACTACAGCTGAAAGACTTGTAATGTACAGATTCTTTCTCCCTGAAGTAGTGTTTAAGGAAACTCAAAGATTGAGATTTAAAAAAAAGTACAGGATGAAAACTTAAAGCCTCTGATACCTGTAGCTGCAAGCAAGCATGAAACACCAGACAAGTCCTCACCAGATAAAATAAATACTCCTATCAGTGACCTATTTACCTCATTTTTTATTATTCAATAAAACATGTCTAGCTTTCAACAAAAAATTAAGACAGGCCAGAAGACATGCCAAAAGATAGCCTGAAGATAAAAATCAGACTCAAACATATCATGCATGTTTGAATTACCAAGTTAAAAAAAAAAAAAAAAAAACTAAAGTAATTCTGATTAATATGTTAAATACTCTAATGGGAAAAAAGTATGCAGCATGCAAAACTTACAAACCATTTTAGAGAAAATGGAAACTTTAAGAATCAAAACAAAATTCTAGAAATCAAACATGCTGAAACAGAAAAGAGAATGCTTTTTAATGCCATCAATTTAATTGTGGCCAAGGAAAGAAACCATGATTTTGATGATAAGTTAATTAAAAATTTCCCAGACAAAAATACAAAGGAAATAAAAGCAACCCAAGAACTGTGGGACAATATCAAAGAATCAAGCACACATAATTAGAATACAAGAAGAAAGGAAAGCAGAGCAGAAAAAAAATATTTGAAGTAAAATTATCTGAAATTTTTTCAAAAACTAAGATGAGGTAAAAAGCACAAATTTTGAGAGAATACCAAGTAGGATAGGTACCAAATATAAATAGGTGAATAAATAAAGTAATACTTAGTCACTCATATCCAAATTACAGAAAACTAAAAATAAAGAAAAGATTTTGAAAGAAGAAAGAAAAATAATCGCCTTACTTATACAGCTACAGGGGAATGAGGATAAGAAATTCACTGGATAGCACAATAACCAATTTTTATCTTCAGCTGATGTTCCTAACACAGTCCTTTTCTCCATTGTAGGCATAGCCCTGAGCCAACATCTGTGTGAATTCCATAATTTGAGTCTTTTTAAAATTCAATCTGCCAGTCTGTGTCTTTTAATTGATGAGTTTAGGCCATTAACATTCAGAATTATTATTGAAATATGGCTTGTATTCTCATTTGTTTTAGTTTATTTTTGGTTTTTAACTTGACTTGGTTTCTCCTTTGATTGCCTTTCCCTTTGGTGTAGTTCCTCCCTTTGCCGATTTTCATTTTTGTTTTTCATTTCCTCCTCATGGAATATTTTGCCAAGAACATTCTCTAGTGCAGGCTTTTTTGCTGTAAATTCTTTTAACTTTTGTTTATCATGGAAAGTTTTTATTTCATCATCAAATCTGAAGCTTAATTTTGCTGGATACAAGATTCTTGGTTGGCATCCAGTTTCTTTCAGAGCTTGGTGTATGATATTCCAGGATCTCCTGGCTTTGAGGGTCTAGGTTGAGAAATTTGCTGAAATCTGAATTGGTTTCCCTCTATATGTAATCTTTTCCTTCTCTCTTGCAGCTTTTAAAATTCTATCCTTATTGTGTATGTTAGGCATTTTCATTATAATGTGCCTTAATATGTATCTGTTGTAGTTTTGTACATTTGGTGTCCTGTAAGCCTCTTGTATTTAATTTTTCAATTCATTCTTCATGTTTGGGAAATCTTCTGATATTATTTCATTGAAGAGATTGTGCATTCCTTTGGTTTGTACCTCTGTGCCTTCCTCTATCCCAATAATTCTTATATTTGGTCTTTCCATGCTATCCCATAGTTCCTGGATATTCTGTTCATAGTTTACTATCCTTATTGTATGGTCAACTTTATTTTCAAGATTATATATTTTTTCTTCATTGTCTGAGGTTCTGTCTTCCAAGTTTTCTAATCTGTTGGTGATGCTTTCTATTGAATTTTTTATTTGGTTTATTGTTTCCTTCATTTCTTTTTTTTTAAATTTTTTTAGTTGTTGATTGACCTTTATTTATTCATTTATTTATATGTGGTGCTGAGGATCGAACCCAGTGCCTCCCACATGTGAGGCAAGTGCTCTACCACTGAGCCACAAACCCAGCCCTGTTTCCTTCATTTCAAAGATTTCTGCTTGGTTCTTTTTCAAGGTCTCTATCTCTTTCTTGAAGTAATCTTTTGCTCCCTGTATTTACTCTCTTACCTCTTTGTTGGAGTGATCAGTGGTTTCCTGTATTTGCTCTCTAATCTCTTTGTTGATCAATTGTTGCCTGTATTTGCTCTCTTATATTATTCTGTGCTTCACAGATCATTTTAATGATGTACTTTCTGAACTCCTTCTATGACATTTCATCTACTATGCTGTCAATGGATTCTATTGTTGTAGCATCTTGGTTTGTTTGGAGCATTTTTTTCCCTTGTGTTTTCATGTCATTCATGTGTCTTCCTCTCTAGCAATGCTGATCTGAGATATTACAGTTTCTACTCTATAATCTTGTAGGTAACATCCATGGATGTTACCAATACCTCACCTCTGGTGTAACTGGGCCTGCGGGGACCTCAGGAATGATCTTCCTGGTCCTGGCTGTTGACTCTAGACGGATCTCAAATTCTTTTGATAAAAATATGGTTGCGGTGTTGTGAAATTTGGAGTTAAAAATAAATGTGTCCCTGTAGCTCAGGAGGCTGAGGCAGGAGGATTGCAGGTTTGTAGCCAGCCTCAGCAATTTAGCGAGACTGTAAGCAACCCAGTGACACCCTGTCTCAAAGTAAAAGTTTTAAAAAGGGCTGAGGATGTAGCTCAGTTGTTAAGTGCCCTTGGGTTCAATCCCTGGTACCAAAAAAAAATTGTTTAGTCATTACAAAAGACTATACTTTTGAAGAATCCACGTACTTACTGGCATTTCCTTAGGCAACATGGGTCAAGTGTGGTGGTGCATGTCTGTCATCTCAGTGACTTGGGAGGCTGGGGCAGGAGGATCACAAGTTCAAAGCCAGCCTCAGCAACTTAAAACATAAAATAAAACATAAAAAGAGCTGGGGATGTGGCTTAGTGGTAAAGGAACCCTGGTTTCAATCCCTAGTGCCAAAAAAGGAAAAAAAAGGATAATATGGATTAATATGGATTAAATAGACACTAATAAACTCACTTCTATAAATATTGTGAAATAAATCTCCTGCAGAGGTCCTTTGCTGTCAGAGCTGAGTTTCTCTCTTTGAGAAACATACAGCTATTCTTACAATGTGGCTTAGTTCTCTGCTAAACCATCAGATGCTCAAAAATTTTCTTAACCTTCCTATCCATACAATCTACCCTCCTGATGCTTCGTCTCCTCTCCCCTATCCACCTCATTTCCCTTATCCAATCTGCCTGAATGTGAGGAGTCACTCAACTTGTCAACACGAAGGACTTTTTCTGTCTTGAGCACCATGGTGCCCTCATCTCCAAGAGGCTGCCCAAGGCGCTCAGTAAATGTGTTGAATGAATGAATGAATAGATCAGTGTGTATTAACTGGCACATATAAACAATTGTACGTAAAATCTAGCACAGAGATATGTAGTTGCAAATAATGCCAAAACTAATAAATGTTACATTTTGTTGCCCTAATGTAAGCACAGCTTGTTGGATTATCTGTCCCAGTGATAATACAGTGTGGAAGATTGGCAGCCAAGGCAGGGAGCCGCACTTCAGCCTCATCTTTATTTTCCACGTCAAGATCGTCCTCTACATCTGTTGTTGGCTTCCAACTTGCTTAGCAAGTGTTTATTGTCACTAGTGTGAAGGTTTAATTTATGTCTTATTTCTTTCCAAAAAGAGTTTGACCTTCCCATAGTCATTTTAGTATTTTATTCCCTTTTGGACTTCATGCATTCTTTGCAATCATCCATTAGAAAGCAACAGAAGTTTTCCTTAGAAGAAACATGCTAAGATTTACAGTTTGCAGTATTATAACATTATCAGAAAAATCTTAGTCATTTAGAATATTTCAAAATTAAACTTTAAGTTGTTTTTGAATTTCAATGATTTATGTTAAGAAGTATTTGAATTTCTTTTTCAAATTGAAAGATACATATGCATGAGCTGATACCATTTCTTGAGGCCAAGATTAAATGGCACGAGAACTCTTGATTCTTTTATTACTTTATCAGTTGCACAACACTTTCGTGTATGATCTCTCTTGTCTCAACCCTCTAAAAATTCTAGGCTTTACAAATGCATATGTTATTATCTCTGTTTCACACTTGAGTAAACTTAGAATCAAAAGATTTTGGTTATTTGCTTTAGTTTACCCTGCTGATTAGAGGCAGATGAGGAGCAACCTTCACGTCTCCTTATTTCAAGTTCCTTTAGCAACACTGGCACACACACACAAAAAAAAAACAGCAATAAAATTAGAAAGTGCCTTAGTATTTCTGTTTACTTCAAAGTTTTGAATATGATACATCAATATCCTGAGCAATCTCTCATGTATAAAACTTTGTGGTGAGACATGACATCAAGCTTTCACATAGGAGTTACATGGAAATGGTAACCATAGCGTAATGGTGCCAACGTGGACACAGGGCCAGCTGAGGTCTATTATTCAGTTATTCAGTCTACCCAACTCTCTGAGACCCTGAAGTTCCTACCTCCCTCATGCCATGGGATGAACCTTCTTCTCTTTCCTTCCACACCAAGATCACAACTGAGTGGCCAGGTGCCCTCCCGGCATCCATGGCAGTGAAGAGATGGCTCTGAGGTCCCATGACAAATGGCAGATCTGATATAGCAACTGCTTTGGACCCAGTCCAAGGTCAGCTTGCATGTTCTCCTCCAGAACATCTTAGGCCTGCAGGAACTATGGCTGCAGCAAGCACACATGGGGAATTCTAACACTCTGCAGTCTTCCAGCATCGTGGTTTCTCTTTAGCTTGGAAGCTGAGCATTCGTGTTTCAGACACATGTCTTCAAAGCCCTTTCAAAATCACATTGTTCATGAAAATTGCCAGTGCCTGAATTCTGTAGCCACTAACTTTTTCAGGAAGAACAGAATCACATGATACAATTGAAGTATTGATGCTAGAACTGTTGCAGAAGTTGGTCATGAAATGTTGTATGGACACATTCTTCCTGGATGTGTGTCTTCAGAGTCAGGGGAAGCTCTCAGGGAAAGTTGGTCTGGTTTTCTCTTTGGCCCATCCATGTTGTGATTATAGTTTTACCATTCTGCAGTTCTGAGCCCTCAACTTGGTCAAGGTCAAGTTTCCCAGAATTGTTCTCTACCAACATAATAGATGAGAACATTTGGTCTTGACATCCATGACATTTTGAACCAAATCAGAATCTCTTCCACAATTTTTTCTTCTTAGGATAGCATATTATATGGTGCTTAAGACTCACTGTTAAATAGACCATAATGGTGATGGAAAATTCCTACTAAAGAAAAGTACATTTTCCTTGAATTAGCAGATACATCTTAGTGAAATTTTGGTGCATATTCCCAGAAGTGGTTGTGTGAGAAACTTTCTCTCAAAATTGCCCAAAGTAAAATAGATCTTGTATGCATGGATTCCATGATGCATTCTTCTTAAGCAAGGGCAGTAGAAGACATGAATTCTGGCAGAGGCACTTTTAAACTTTGATTCCTTGGCCTGTCTTCTTTCCCGTACTTCTTTTTGCTTTCTTCTAGCTTATAACTATGCCCATCCACAAGATACTGAAATCTGATCACATGGATCAACAGCATAAACAATGCTCCTTTTAAAATGCCTTATCTCCTTCCATGTTCTGCATGATGCTTAAATATCCAACTGTATTTTGCACAAGTATTTTCCCAGGAAAACACTATGAGCTTATAGTTTTACCATCAGCATGATAATAAGAGAAAAATATATGGCATGCTATTCAAATAGTTAATAATTTTATGATTATATATTAATCAACATCAAAGCATTCAAATTATGATATCCACAGAGGTAGACTTCACCTCCTGCTTAGGACCTCGTGATTGATGGTACTGATAAAAACTTTCTTATACCAAGTAAATGCTTGTGGCAGGAGGATCCTCACCTGTGTCCTATGATCATGTCAGAAGTTCAAGCAGGTCCTCTGATGTTTCAACATTAGATTTTTTTCAAGACTTAGAATGAGGGAATGGTGATAAAGTTACCATTCTAGATCTACCAGTGATGGTTAACTTTTATTTAACTATGCATTTGGGTATAATCATTACTTCCTTGTTTCTACACTTTTGAATCCTCAAAAATGCTACCTGAATCTTCAGGAGTAAGAATTGACAGCAGAAACTCAAGGTGTGTTGTACTTAAATATACTCCTGGAAAATCTGAGCTGGAGATAATATTCAGTGCTGTGTTGGCATTTGACAAATCAGATGCAATGAACCTAATTATGCCAAACAGTTATTTCCAATCTATCATTCATTGCAACACTCTCTAAATCAGAAATTATTTAATTACTGCAAAGGGAAAGGTAAGCATCTCCCTGCCCTACTCCTTTCCTTTCCTCAAAGCAGGCAGTGCTTTTTATTAATACTGCATTCATAGCACTCTCTGCAATGCCCCCTCATCCGGAAATGTTGTTTTCTTTTTATTTAATTCAGAGCAGCATGTGCTAAATATATCAGTATAACATTTATCTGTCAGCAATTTCAAAACTTTTGAATGGCTTTTTCTTCAGATACACTAGATGAGAATATTCAAATTCTTTGGTCATATGTTCCTGAAGAAGCAACCTTATCTTTGAGCATTTGAAGAGTTTGGATTGCTGGTGTCTTCTGGGGAGGGCCTGGACAAGTAGATGGGACATAGAACTATCCAGAGACACTGTCAAGGTCAAGGAACCCCAGCCCATGCTTTCTGTAGACGGCAATGGAGAGCTCCAAATTTGGCATATAGAAGTGACAATTGGCAGTTGAATTCCAATGTGTCCAGTGGGTACCTGTCTGGGGATTTCGCTGAAGGGTCCTTCTCAAGCCAACTGTAGTGTCCTTTGGTTCCTGTCTATGTACTCTGGTGGTCATGGATAGCCTCCCCACGCTGCCCAAGTCCATCTCAGGCCGCAGTTCCCCTGACATTTCTCTTCTAATATTGGCTCTCGGTGTCTGTCAGCTCAGCTCAGAGCCCTCAGGAAAGCATGTTCCCTGGTGTGCAGAGGCTTCCCTCTTTAAGAAATGTCTGCAGGGTTCCCTGGTCTACAACATTGCTTTAAAGCAGCACTTTCCCATACTATGCAATGAAGTGTTCCAAATAAGGCCTCACAAATGCTAGAAAGTCAAATGATTTGTGGCCTCAATTTATAAATAAACCAGTTAGTAACATCCATTTGTGTCTTTTTTCAGAGGAGGTGGGCTGAATGCAAATGCTTCAGTTTGGAGAATCAGAGTAAAAGAAAATATAATTCAGAAACCTCTTTCTTTAATGTCTGCTTTTCTCAGGGTTTCAGGCTGCTGTCAGCCCAAATGTTTTGACTCCTCTATTGACTGAGGAAACATTGATAATGGGACAAATTCCTGTCCTTCTTTTTAGGGGCAGCATCAAGATGGTTTTGCCATTGGAGCTTATTCATTTCCTCTTCATTTACAATAAATTCTGTTGTACAAGTTAGGGTATGAGGACTATGGGTAATAAGAGGTTTTTAGAATTGACTGCCTGCCTGATTCTTTTGGTGAAGAATCTAGTTACATTTATTAGGCTGTGAGAAAAATGATGTTTCCCCATTTTTGTTCAGTATGAATTTATCTCAGAAACATATTCATCCTCACAGTGATCAGCTTTGTGTTCAAAGCAAGGCTGCAGGATGATGCCGTAGCTGATCAGCTTGATGGGTTGCTGCCATTTTATGGTATCCATTTGGTTTTCTGCAGATTTCAATCATTCTGTCTCCCCGCAAATTCAAATATTCATGGCTAAAACACTGTGTGAATATTGGCTGAGCTTTAACGTGCCCCTGTTAATTTATTTCAGCTGGGTCCCGAGCCTCATACAGCAGCCAGCATGGGCACCTGGGCCCTGAGCTGCGGGCCCTGCAGTCCCCAGAACACCACATAGACCCCATCTATGAAGACCGCGTCTATCAGAAGCCCCCTATGAGGAGTCTCAGCCAGAGCCAGGGGGATCCTCTGCCGCCAGCACACACCGGCACCTATCGCACGAGCACAGGTGTGTATCAGGACCCCACTGCCAGTTGACAGGGGGTGGACTTCCTTGGGAGCTTAAATACTGCCCCTAAATGAAAGGCTTGTGTGTGTGTGTGCATGCATGTGTGCCTGTGTACCTGCTCCCCACCAGTATTGCCACCTGCTTCTACCAACAATGCCTGAGATAATGAGGGTATAAAAAAATGTGACTTCAGTTTAGCAAATTGTGTATATTATGAGTGACGGAAGTATAATGGGGATTGGAAACCTTATTTGTCAAGCAGGAAAGTTGAAGGAAGCAATATTGATGTTTCATACCTCCTTATTAATTTACCTAATGAATATAAGTACTCCAAGAAAACATAGCCATTCCACGGAACATAAAATACAAATGCCTGATGATCGTAAGTGTTTTTTAATAGTATCATCTACTTATTTGGTAAGCTTGAGGGAAAAATATTTACTAAAAAATGTAGTGTATTTTGAAAGACACACTTAGAATTTGTTTCGTACACACTGATAGGTTGGATCATATGAAATTATTGTTTAAAGGTCTGATGCTGGCAATTGCGTATGATTCAATCAACTCTGTAGCTTTCCTGTATTAAATCTGTTTTGAATTGTACAAAGTCACAGGTCACATCAAGAAAAGCAAGTTTCCCAGGATGTGTGGCTATTTAGAAAATAATTGATCTAATGTCATGATTACAGTGCTGGAGGACACTTACATTAACAATGAAGTCAATACAATTGAAACCTTCTTGAGCATTGCATTTATTTGAAAGTCTCACAGTACCAAGAGGACGTTGCTGGTCTGCAGAACTGTAGCTCTCTCCTTTCCTCTGATGTACATGAGGGCTGGCAGGAGCTGAGGCACAGGACAGCTGGTGATCTGATCCTAAGCTTGGCAAACAAATCTGTGTAGCCTCAGAGTATTGTAATGTCTGGTGACCACTAACTACAGTGTAGCAATTTTGTTAAACTGCATTATGATACTAAATTACATGTTTTGAAATCAAGACCAGCAAAGCTACTTTTAGAGTTGATTATTGATACTTACATTTCAGTATTTCACTGCCTCATCCAAAGAAAGGCACAAAACACTCTCTATTTTGTTTCTGACATCATAAATGCCATCCAATTTTTATAATACATATCATGGTTTAGATGAAAAAGAATACCCATTTATTCTTCTGTCAGATTTCTCTCAGCTTCAGTCTGCTAGGTCTACTCCTGTCTGGAGTTGGACTACCTGAACATTTTATTTTTGCATATAATCAACTGAGGTAATTTTGTTTCTTTGCACCCCTTGTGAAGGAAAAGTAGCAATTTCAGTGACATTCAATACCTCATTTGAATAAAAACTGATGGCAAGAGGGATTTATTAATTCTATGTTGCATATGCACGTGCTCTTAGAATTCTCTCTTGTTAATAAACGTCTAGAGGTTTCTTGAAAAATTCACTGCAATAATACAAAAAGCTTAATTCATCTATATCACATTGAAGACAGTGCGAGGCTCACTTTATAAAAACAAACAAAATGAAACTGTAGTGTCTTTTTCTAAGCCTGGAGTTAGCAAACCATGGCCCTGGGGGCCAGATCCAGCTCACCACCTGGTTTAGCCGAACTCAAGAGTTAAGAGTGACTATTCTTTGTTTAAATGGTTGGAAAAGATCGAAAGGTGAATAACAACTTGTGATATGTGCAGAATGCATGCAAGACACATTTCAGTGTCCACGAGTAAAGCACAGACTGCCGCCCTGCCCTTGCACTTGTGTATCCCTGTGGGGAGATCCATATACTAGCAAAACCAAGAGTATTTACACTCTGGCCCTTTGCAGGGGTCTTTGCTGACCCCTGCTGTATGCCATCAATAAAGAGCCTTTCTGAGTGAACAGTTCTCTCCCTCCTCTGAGGGCAGACCATGGCCTCCAGTTGCTCCTAGGGGAAGACCTGTGTGCCCCAGGGCTTTGCCAGCCATAGCCATGGCAGAGATCCACCAAGGTTGTGACATCCAGATATCTGAGGTCCCATGCCAGCCTGCACCTTTGAACTTGAGAACTTCCTTGAATTTTAAGGAAATAGGGTGGTTTACACAATACTATGAAAATTGCTAGAAGTGCATGGGTGGTCTTTTGGGGAAAACAGGCAAAGGAAGAGAAGCCACCTCATTTCAACTCCTAAGTGTAAAGCCACAAGCTCTTTCCTCTGTACCTGCCTAGATTGCCCCTTGTCTACAGCTGAGTCATTTAATATTCTCACATTTTCTGAACCTAGAAACCAATCTCTATCAGAGCCTGCATGTTTGAGAAACTGCCTTTTATATATGTATATGTCTTTTACTTAAATATCAATATTTTGAGGTCTATCTAGTATATAATATATACCGAACAATTAATATTACAAAAAAATAGAGATTAAAAATAATGATAAAACAGCTATGAGGAGACATTCTAAGGTAGCTTCCCCACATGTAGTGGATCATCCTTTACGTGTCCTGTGTCCTGTGCTAGACACTCTCCATCCCACCCCCACCCCCTTGCTGGAGACTCCTGGGGCAGACCTTGAGAGGATTGGACAGGTCCTTACCAGGCCTATTAGACTTGAGTGCTCAGAACCACTGGCTCTCAGCTTGGACTGGTAACTGAGGTGACCTGAGCAATGAGTCTTACCTTTCTGCTCCCAAGTCCGGGGCCATCATCTAGAGTTCCTTCAGTTGGATCCCTAATGCATTTCAGGAAATACCTCAGGGAGAGTGGGCCAGGGAGATGGAAAGCCAGTTGCTTCCCCTCAGTGGGTCCACTCTTAGGAATGAAGACAGGTGTAAGGTGCTTCAACACTTACACCTGAGGAGTTGGTACATAGAATCAAACATGAGAGACAGAATGAGGTTATCCTCACTGTGGCAAAAGCATGTATACACGGGCCGGGCAGAGTGGTGCACGCCTGTAATCCCAGCACTTAGGGAGGCTGAGACAGGAGAATCGCGAGTTCAAAGCCAGCCTCAGCAATGGCGAGGCACTAAGCAACTCAGTGAGACCCTGTCTCTACATAAAACACAAAATAGGGCTGGGGATGTGGCTCAGTGGTCGAGTGCCCCTGAGTTCAATCCCTGGTACCAAAAAAAAAAAAAATCATATATTACATGGCTGCTTTCCCCAGTGTTGTAGTTGCTCCAAACATATTTACTTATCCCCAGAACAAAGACAGAACAGAATTGGTATTATGCTCACTTTATAGATCAGAAAATGGAGGCACAGAGACATGGAGTGATCTTACTGTGGTTGCACATGTTGTTGGAGCTAGCCTTTAAACCTTTGTTTCCAGACATTTTTGCCTAAGATCTTGGCCTTGGGGGACACTGTATTTGTAAATATCATCATTTACAAATGTTCAGCTCCACCGATGAAAACAGATGCATATCCAACAGATATTATCTGACTGAGAAGAACTCTTGAAGACACACTGTATGCTAGGTGCTCTGGCACAGCCAAAGGAGCTTAGCATCTGTTCCCTCCTCGAGGATGATTCTGTTTCAGAGAAGGAATATGAAAAATTAGCTGGTAATGGATGGTAAATCTTAAAGGATAACTAAATATCCCAGATACAATTAAAGGCAAAGTAGTAATTAAAACACTGAACAGCACATTGTGGGTTTGTGTCTGTTTGTTTTTGTATTGGATTACATGTCAAGATGAAACTGTGCTATACACAAATTGAAGGATCTAGTCAGCCTTGTCCCCACTCATGCCTTCTGAAGATGGCTGTCCTCCTGCTCACAGACAGAGCCTGGACACGGGCAAGTGTGTGCATTAGCCACCCGCCCGCTGCTGCCCAGGGCTGCAGCTGCATTCTCTACCACCTGGAGCATCTGCATTGCCTTGGGATCTTGGGGTTGGTCTCATTCCCCCACTCTACCCCATGCTGACCTTATCCCTGGGCCTCTCTGGCCCCAGGCACCACCAAGGCTAATCTGAATAGTAGACTGTTCTGGAGTGGGGAGATTTGCCACTACAAATGTGTAGCTGACTACACGGAAGACACCAGAAAGCATCTCCCTAATCTGCTCCACCAAGTGGGATGTCCCAGGTGGCATGTCCTCGATGCTTAACCCGCCACCTCTCTCTACCTTCCTTCTCCACTGCTGTAAGGAAACAGCCCATGCCTGCTACTTTCTAAGGAAGACAGTTTAAACCTCAGATGCCAGCTCAGTCTGTCTACCTTTGGGCATTCAGAAAGCTCCTCTGGGCTTTCTTGAACCATAAAGCTACCTAACCATCATGTTAGGGACCTCATGGACATGTTTTCAGGGACATTTAGGTCCATGTTTGAGGATAGAGATGCCTGAGCTCCACTCCTCCTCTCTGCTCCTCTGCAGCTTGTAGATGGTGAAACATATAGACAGGCATCACTATTTACATAGGAATCAACACTGCTTTATGAAGCTCAGCAGACACCCAGTGGATAAAGACTGTGTCAGAGGGCATGTGGGCTGAAGGGGCCTCCTGCCCCCTCCACATTCCCAACTCCTGTCATGGTGCTGCACCCCAGCTCTTGCAAGATAGGACCCAATGTGTTTATCCCCCACACAGGCCAGCAGAGGCTACAGGCCGTGAGGACAGTTCTGCCAGTCTCCCTGGTCCCAGAAGTGCTGTGAGAAGAGACAGAAAGTACAACAGCTGACCCCCTGCCCAAGGGCAGCCAGTGAGGGACAGAAGCCAGTGCAGTGGCTCCAGGGATCTGGTTTCCTTAAAGGAAGGAGAAAGGGTTACTTGTGACTCAACAGTGGTCCCTGGTCAACAGGCTCTCAGAGGGGGCCCATCACCAGACATGAGGGCTGCTTCTTTCTTCCAGGACCAATAAATGGGCAGGGGAGATGGCAAAGGAGGCCACCCTCCCTGGATGGCGATCCAGGATTTTGAGAACCAGAAATGGCAAATATGCCTTTGTAGGATCCTCAACCTAATGTCAGGGTGTTAACTGCCTGCACAATGAAATACAAGAAGGCACCATTTTAACTAAGATGTCTGTTTAGATGAAACGCACATTTCTTCTGAGGTAAGGCTGTCAGAATCAGAGCTGATACAATCAGGAGGATAGCAGGACAAGGACTGTGTGGGCTTCATGCATCACGCATGGAAAGGTCTATTAAATAGAAACTAAATAGCCAGAATTTCTATTTCTAACTAAAACCTGTGAATGACAGTCCACTTGGAAGTCATTTGATCAATACAAACATTTGACTCTGATACTCCCGGAAAGTGTCTTTGCAAATGAGTGAAAATGGCCCGCATCTGCTGTGATGCTAGCCCTGGGAGTTTGTTTTAGATAAATGTGACTCTGTGTGAGAAGTGACATCAAGCTCCCTGAGGCAACTGTCAGCCTGTAATGAAGGAAGAATTCTTGTTAACAGGCTGTAGGGAGTAAACCCACCAAATGTCTTCCTAGGGTGACAAGTACTGCAACATGGAAAGAAAAAGGAAAGTGGTGAAAATAACTGCCCACGTGGAGAGAGTGTTTAAAAAAAAAACTCATTTCTCTGCAAAAATAGCCAATGTTTGTGAAGTTGTAGTGGGATTACATAAGATCTTCCTATGCATAAAATTTTATTATTCTGCGGTAATATATAAAAGTCTTGAGTATCAAAAGACATTCAATTAAAATTGTAATTTGAGTCCACAAAAATGTGGATTATTAACAGTTTACTAATTGTTGTTACTTCTGGCTGTAAAGTTAAATACTTCTCATTAGAGGAAGTCAAATAAGATTCTCTATTACCTCTCAGTTTAAGTATTTACTGTTTTGTAATTTAGGGGTGTAGCTAAGTGGAAGAGCACTTGCTCAGTGGTCACAAGGCCTTGAGTTTGATATGCAAAACCAAAAAAAAAAAAATACTGCCTTTTTAATTCAAAGGTGAGGGAAATATTATTCCTCAATTGAAAATTTTAAATGAGCCCAATGATAAATATCTTTAAAAGAAAACTTCCAATTGCCCTGTGGCTTCCTTAGGTCAATTCACTTAGGATGGTATAAATAAAATGTCTATTTATAGCTAAAAGAAGATAAGTGTTTGATGGCAGAACAGTTAATAGATAAAATTCCAAAACATAAAAACTCATAATTTTGTACAAATGGATGTTGAGGATAATATTGATTGACGTCAACTAGGAGTACTCATAACGGATACAATTGCTTTGTCCTAGAAAGTGCACCTCAACTTCCTGGGTGCTCACTTCACCACTTGAGTTCTATCAGTAACACAGCAATGTTGAAAAGAATAAAAGCCAAAGATTAGATGACAACTGAATGTTTAATGGGGCTTAATACAACACTGTAAGTTGGAACTTAGAATTAAGACATTGCCAGGAGAGACATCCCTATGAAGCTATAATCACATAGAGCATCTCCTGCCCTCAACACCAGATCTTTTCTACCAGAGTAGTGTAAAAGCTCTAGAATTTACTAGTATGACTGTTTTAATTCTTGGAAATATTAAAATTTTTAGAACAATGAACAAGATCAAGATCATGGTTGCACTTTCAATGGAAATGTTTATTTTCTAGTATAAGAATGACCACAGCACCACTGGTCCCACATCTGTCAGAGTCCAGGCTCCATCCTTGACTTTCAGGGCTTCAGCCACTTTTAAGGTACTCTGTTCAAACACTCAAGCATCCTGGGAGTGTTTTGGGGGCTTCTTATTCAGCAGGTAGACATTTGGATACATAATGAATATAATAGGTCTTTTAGTCATAACCTTATATCATTTAGTGCTTAAGAAGGTGGAACCTTTGTTTTGTTTTTGTTTTTTTTCCAGTGCTAATACTGTTCTCCAGCCACCTGGTTCTCGCACCTGGCTCTATCTCCACATAGGTGACCCTCCCATGAGGCCACATGAATGATGACTAGGAAACATGCTCATGTTTCCCATGCAGCCTCTCCTTCCTGCCTTCCCCTCTTATCCTGTGACAGGTGTGCATAGACCCCTTTATCCCACCCCAGGTGAAAGAAATGAGTCCACCTTGGATACATGAGCATTTCCTACCCACTCTCCCATTTCCGTTTTGATGGAAAATTTTATCCAAGAACCTTCATCTAGGTCCATTCTATTTTCAGTTGGAGACAGTTTTGCTGTTTCTCTCTAAGGAAGAAAGCCAAAGAAAGTCACAATATAGGTTTTGAGGAATATTGAAATGGGACAAGTTGCCTAGGTAATAGGACTTGACCGGGCACACTGTATGTCTCATTATTTGTAATCTTCTCTGGCTTTTCTGCCAAACACATTACACGTCAAAGTGCATGGGCTGTATTCACTAGGCACACCCTCTCATTCTATGCCTAACAGTATATAAGAAAGGGAGACCCTGGGGTCAGCCTGAGTTGAGATCCCAGCTCTGCCCACTGGGTCCTCTACCTGCTCACCTGGGTGATGAGTAGTATAGGTGTAATGGTACCTACAACCTGGGCTGTTGTGCTCAGTAAGTGAGACAATGTGTGTACGCTCCTTACACAGTGGCTGGAACAACAGGAAGCTCTACGTAAATAGTGATGATGATACGTTTCTTGTATTCCCATTCAAAACTGAAACTGTGCTTGGAATGCTGAAAAAACATGACCATAGCATCATCCATAGTAACTCTCATACACACACTGTAAGTTAAAGGAGATCAAATTATATAACATTGAGTATACATTTAAATATGTAAAAAAAGCACATTATGTAGGACTCAACATGATTTTTTTGCTTTCACTTTATGCATTCATTCGTTTGCATTATACTGTGCATAGCTATAACATTAATAACACAGTAGCCATCGTACCATGTATCAAAAAGATCCTGTTTCTATTAATCATTTGTTGATATTCTCCTGTTCATTCCTATTGTGAGTACCTAATGAATAACTTGCACTTTTAGATTCTTCAACCAATATAACAAGAAGAAAACAGTAGAAACTGTTTAGGATAGGATTTTATTTCTTTTTCTCTTTAAAATACACCTACAATACATTCATATGCACAACTTCATGTGTACTTTGAAAACCACCATTGTGGGAATGTTTGCCCTTTGCTGATGTTTTTATCAGCCAAGTACCTTCTTTTTTTAATAAAAGCAGTGAAAACAATAACAACACTAATAATAATCATTCCATTATGACTAATAATCATGCATTAAATGCTTCTGCCCACAGAGATAATATGTGAAGTTGAAAGATGATGTTAAGTTTGTCCTTGAATCTTTTCCCAGTAAGTTTAGGGTCAGCCTGTGCCAAGTACAGAAAAGTGGAAGATGCTTACAGTGCCACCTTGCTGACAGCGCTATAGGGATATGCTGAACTGGATTCTGAAGATACCTATCTCTGACATGATGGGATTGGACTCTCTCTCTCTCTCTTGTTTTACTTATGCTAATTAGTTATATATGAGAGTAGAATAAATTTCAATTCATTGTACACGAATGGAGCACAACTTTTCATTTCTCTAGTTGTACATGATATAGAGTCACACCATTCATGCAATCATACATGTTCCTAGGGTAATGATGTCTGTCTCATTCTATCATCTTTCCTACCCCCACCCCCTCCCCTACCTACACTCCCCTTTGCCCTATCCAAACTTTCTCCATTCTTCCCATGTTAAGAGCATGTAAGCCATATTCAGTCACTTAAGCCATCTTTTTTCTGAGCTTTCTTTGCTGACCTTATAATACGCTTAGTTTTTTTTAAAATATTTTTTAGTTATACATGGACACAGTGTCTTTATTTTGTTTACTTATTTTTATGTGGTGCTGAGGATCGAACCCAGTGCCTCACACGTGAGGGGCAAGCGCTCTACCACTGAGCCACAACCCCAGCCCTATAATATGCTTATTTTGTATTTATCAAGATAACACTCATGTGTTATGTTTTCACATTTATCTATATTTGCAAATATATATAAAAGCAAAGCAAATAATATAAAAACAGAAATATTGACTTCTTCTTTGTTGAACTCTACATTCCTCTCAACAAGGTTCTTACTCTATACCCAGATTTTTGTATTTTTCCCATGCCTTTTCCCCTTTTCAGTAAATAACGCTTGTAGCCATCATTCATACAGCAGAATGTTTTCTTTTTATTATTTTTTAGTTATAGATGGACACAATATCTTTATTTTATTTTTTTTAATGTGCTCACATGTATGAGGCAAGCACTGTGCCACTGAGCCACAACCCCAGCCCAGTACGTTTTCTTTTGTTTAAAAAAATATATCACCTCCTCTTTCAAATATGACACATAAAACATCTCTTTGTTTTTCCTTGATAAACTGGAGCTTTAGTTGTGTAGCTCTACAGAGAACAGACAGATAATTTCATGAACAGCATAGGTGATGTTTGTGTCAAGTCAGTTACAGAAGCACCTCCCGCTTGGGGTCCTCAGAGAGACCAGAGTCACCTACTGTGGAGTTCAAGAGCTCACTGAGGGGAGGAGGCTGTTTGCAGAACATGTTTGCAGAGCTCATGAAGCCCCATCCCCTGCAGATATTTGCCATGAGGCATTTGTTGGATGGAGTCATCCAGCAGGAGGTGAGCGGAGCTGCATAGTGCAAATAAGAGACATGTTCAGCTGGACAGAGGTGAAGGGGAAATGTGTCAAAGGAAAGTCCAATAGTGCAACAGTATTCATTTATCATTATTAATGGACCTGATTTGTATAAGCCACACCAAGGCCTGAAAAATCCACCAAAAAGGGGAGAGTTGCACCCTGAATCATGGCAGCATTCATCCTAACACCTTACGTACATACAATCCCCTAAGCCATCCATTTCAATATTTTAATGTTAATACTACTAATAATAGCTCATTGATTTTGCATTTTTTCTATGTAGGTGTCTAACACTTCTCATGTACTCAAAGTACACCGTGATGCATCGAAGTCATGGGAACATTTTTTATGTATGCTTTTAAAAAAATTAAGAAATTAATATAGTTAACATTGTTTGATCTGTGATCAGTTTGATCCTCACACATTTTGTTCTATATGATTTTAGAATTTTTTCTTTAATATATGTGTCCCCCTATACACATAGTGGTTTTTCACATAGTTTGCTTGCATGGATCATCTCACATTCATTTCAAATTAGCAGCACCAATTTGAATTCTGGTTTTCTGTTTTGAAATTCTCATCACCTACCTTATTTATTGGGACCTAAAAGTTTCAATCCTGTATTTGGGATGATACTTTTGAAGGGCTGCTCATCAGTCAAAACTTCAGTGTCATTTACCTGTATATTTCTTTTGTATATCATAGTAAATTCAGTTTAGTAAGAAGTTGTGTAAATGAGCTGACACTCCAATTTGTAATAATTTTTGTCAATATAAAACTATATTCCATCAATTAGTTCCTATCATAATTCCATCTCTTCTGTCTACCTTCAGTAGATATTTACCATAGTTTTTGATGTCTCATCATTTTTTCTAAGTTTTCACACCATATTGGATGATTCAGTAGTACATATCTTTGAGGTTTTAAACCTAATCCAAAAGCCGTGGTAGTTATAAGCATAGAATCTAGAGACAGATTGACCATGAGTGTTGAGTTCCTATCCAGCCAGGTCTCAGCCAAACCTCGCCATGTGGTTTCATCTCTCTCTGCCTCAGTTTCCCATCTGTGAAGTGAGAATCGTGTTTACCCTCTGCTTGGTTGTTGGAGGAAACATTGGTCCATCCAGTTAACACAGCACTGACAACAGAACCCGCACCTGCAAGGAGCTAGCTGGTCCAGGCAAGAGCCTCGTGCCCAGTGCCCTCTGCGCAGTCCTTTTGTCTAACATTGTTGGTTTCAGCATTGGTAATGGTGATGACAGCACCTCCTTTGTTTAACGTTTTCTCTGATTTGGATTTTTAATTTGGATATTTTCCTGCATTTCAATCAAGTACTGATTCCACAGGGCCATGGTTCTCTTGACAACTTTGGCACTTCATTGTGGAGAGCTCTGTTACTCTGTACAGTGCCAAGGACTATCCCAGGTGGGACAGGAACTCGGTTCTCTAACTCAGCGGCTAAGCTGCACATGAGTTGATGACATTTCTCTGAAAAAGACCAAAATATAAGCCAGACAGGCACCCAATAACTTTCTGAACCTCGGCTCCACCCTTGCTTCTTTCTGAAATTTGCCTTCTTGTTTCCTTTTAATTGAACTTCACACCCTATTTTCACATTTTGATCCCCCTTCTATTCTTCAGTTTTTGGTTTGCTCTTTGGCAGTGTTTGTCTTAAACTTCCTCCTGCCATGTTATATAGTCTCTTAATTTATAATCCTTTGAAAGTTGGTGTGAGGGCACTCAGATTGTTCCATCACTGTTCCTCTTAAAACACACACATGCACACACGCACATGCACACACAACAATAACAAATTTCTTTAGACTCCAGTGTTATTTCCTGGTCTCAACCACTTTGTCCTCCTTTCCTGTTAACCATTGAGTATAATGTATTAATAATGAATAACTTTGTACAGATGAAGGCTTTTTTCTTTAAACCATTTTCAGCAAGATTGAACATTAATATTTAGTTTCCTGAACCAGAAAAACCAATCTACTTCTCTGAAAAATGCCCTTGGTTTTCTGGCCAGCTTATCACAACTCTTTTTTAAAAAAATATTTTTAGTTGTTCAAATGTGGATTTTAATTAGACATCTTAGTGATGTTTTGGAGAAATTTTAAATACTTAAGAAATTGCTTAGAGGGGCTGGGATTGTAGCTCAGTGGTAGAGCGCTTGCCTCGCATGCGTGAGGCCCTGGGTTCGATCCTCAGCACCACATACAAAGCAATAAAATAAAGACATTGTGTCCATCTACAGCTAAAAACATATTTAAAAAAAAAAAAAAAAAAAGAAATTGCTTAGAGACATAAAGCAGATTTTCTGATTATGAAGGTAATATTTATTAATCTAATCTAAATGTTCTTGAAAATTATATACCAGGGTAACCCTCATCATTTCAAAATACTTCTCAAGGAACATACTCACTTTCTTTTAAAAAGTTTTTCTTAGGGGCTGGGATTGTAGCTCAGCGGTAGAGCGCTTGCCTCGCATGCGTGGGGCCCTGGGTTCGATCCTCAGCACCACATATAAAGCAATAAAATAAAGACATTGTGTCCATCTACAACTAAAAAAAATATTAAAAAAAAAAAGTTTTTCTTAAATATTTTTGTAGCTTTCATTGTGTCATTTTATCATATAGCCTAATTTTTGGTTATTCTAAGATCAAGTATTGAAAGTTCACTGGGAAAGAGAAACCCTGACTGGTAATTAAGAACCCATTCTCAGTTTTAGAATACCTTCTTCCAATTCACTTAGCAACTTATTGTCATTTCAACACAATTTTCTTAATGCCTCTTTTTAAAAAAAAAAAAAAAAATCTGAGCTGGGGATTTAACCCAGGACTTCACACTTGCTAGGCATACACTTTGCCACTGAGCTACATCCCCAGCCTTTCCTTAACCTCTTTTAACAGTTACTTTCTCAATATGATGTGTCTTTTGTGTTTGGTATGGCATATATTCCCTAATGTGAAAGAGGATAAAATAAGCTCTAAGGCATGCTCCAGAAGTTGGAGTTTTAGGGTGGAATTTGTAACTAGAATCTAATTCCACTTAAATCAGTCATGGTATCAATGGTCCCAGTTAGACCCTGGTTGTAATTTGGGTATATTCTGATTCATAGTGCTAGAAAGCATGTGTGCTGATATACATGTACCAAAAGGATTCCTGCCCCATTCCTGTAGGGTTTGTTTCTGAAATAGCATGCTAATTATCATTTGACTGGATAATATTGCATACGTGGTGCAGATATGACAGATTAACTATTTTTATTCTTTCAAACCCCTATTTTTTATGTGTGTAATGTTCCCCCCTGCCTAGACCTGGTTAACCGTTTCTGTGAGCAGGTCCTCAATTTTTTACTTTGTCCCTACTTTCCTGTCCTAGCCCCATCCTCCCCCGGTGTCGACTCCGTCCCCTTGCAGCGCACAGGCAGTCAGCACGGGCCACAGAGTGCCGCCGCAGCCACCTTCCAGAGGGCCAGCTACGCCGCCGGCCCCACCGCCAACTACGCAGACCCCTACCGACAGCTGCAGTATTGTCCCTCTGTTGAGTCTCCTTACAGCAAATCCGGTCCTGCCCTCCCACCCGAAGGCACCTTGGCCAGGTCCCCATCCATTGACAGCATTCAAAAAGATCCCAGGTGGGTAAAGCCCTTTTTCTCATACCTGTGATGTTGGAAGAGGTTTTATAACTGGTTGCTGATTCAATAGTATTTTAATGTTTTTACATCACTTAAGCATTTTTGTTGCTGGCTAAATATGAACAGTTGGCTTTGCTTTACTTGGGTTTTGTGCATTTATTTAACATGGAATATGCTTATTCATGATGGATCCCTAAGATGTTGTGGTTCAATAACAATAAATGATGATGGTTTAGCTGTGTGCAGTGGTGCACACAGAATCCCGTCTAGGTGAGAGGCTGAGGCAGGAGGATCACTTAAGCCCAGGAGTTTGAGACCAGTCTGGGCAACGTAGCAAGACCTCATCTCAAAACAAATAAAAAATGAAGATCTTTTGTGGAGAACAGCTTTAGGGGCTTGAGGTTTCAGCCATCTGGTAAGGTCTAGAGGAGCGCTGTGTGGTGCAGAGGAAACTGAGGATGGGAGAGCAGAGGTTGGTCACTTGGCTTCCAGTGTCATGGTATAAAGGGTATGCTTTTGTCTTGGTGGAAGCATCATTTGTCACCTTGTGTCTTTCTGTTTATCACAGTGTCAAGAGAGCACCTCCTGAGTTACTCTAAAAATCATAAATTTGGAAATTCCCTATGAATTTTATTGGCCTATGTCAGAATAAATGCTAGGATGAGGTAATTTGGTGATTGATAAAAACTTGGACACAGTATATTAAAGAAATTGTCGCCGTGACGTGTGTTTCTTTTTCACTTTCTTTTTTCCAACAGTGGCAAAGGATTTAGTAATGTTCTACTTCTGAGGTTGCAGTTTACTCCCTGTGGAGTTAAATGATGTTTTATTCATAGCCATTGGCTTTATGAAGATAGAGTCCCATAAATACATATCTGCATCTGTGAACACTATAGAATTGTCAAATTTCTGGTACATCTTTATGGACGGGCATGTAGCTTGACTATGGTGGGAAACTTACAATTTTCACTAACAGAGCACACAGATTTCTATATACTATTGAGAAGTTTGCATACACTCTTTGGCGAGAAGACATTAATTCTGCAAACATAAAAAGCAGCATCTTATCATTTATGGTATTCTTTGAGATAGGTACTTTAGAACAGACCAAACCTACTTGGAGGATCCTTGCTAAATATCATATTTGGTATAACCTCCATTTTAAATTCAATTGTAATAAATGCTTACTGTTAAGGACTACAAATCAGAAATGTACTTGCACTAACAATGCTCACTGCCCTGGTTTTCTAGATTTTCAATGTCAATAGCAGTCTCTGTAGTCTTGCTCCTTAAATCTGCCCTAAATGTTTAAGTGTTCATCCCATGTACCATTCTTCAGAAAATACTTCTGCTCTATTTTCACATAACTTTTCTCAACATGCAACTTAAAATATGTAGAAATACAACAATAGTAAACCCTTAAGAAGTTTGAAATAGAAAAATATATCCTTGAATTGGCTCGCTTGCATTTATTTATTTATTTGTTTGTTTATTTTTTGTACCGGAGATTGAATTCAGGGGCACTCCACCACTGAGCCACATCCCCGGCCCTATTTTGTGTTTTATGTAGAGACAGAGTCTCACTGAGTTGCTTAGCGCCTCGCTGTTGCTGAGGCTGGCTTTGAACTCACGATTCTCCTGTTTTAGCCTCTCTAAGTGCTGGGATTACAGGCGTGTACCATCGTGCCCAGCGGCTTGCTTGTATTTAACATTATATATTTTAATGGAGAATAAACATTATATCTTCAATGCAAAAGCTTTATATTTTCACATTAGGGAAATTTGGATTATGAGAAATGAATTTTTTTATTTCTCTACCTGCAAGTTAGCTTCTATGTTTTATACTGTGTATTAAATGCTTTTTATTTTATTAGATGGCATATCCTTTCCATTTTATATTACCATCATTTTTATAGCTTTTTTCTTCACTGTATTGTCATGGTCCTTACCTTTTCAAGTTATGGATCATGTCACTTATATTTATTGAGTGCCTGCTATAAACCAGAAAGAGTGACACCCACCAGAAATGTTAGAGTGAATTGGAGAATATTGGCCACTAATCTTTTGTGTGTGTTAAATTTATATACAAATCAGTGCTTCAAGAATTACAAGTTCAACATTATTTTTGAGAATGCTAAATGTTGGCTTTAAAAATGTATTCTGAAAAATACATTCCATCATCCTAAGCTTAGGCATACAGATACAATACAGCCACATGTAGAGCCTGAATTGGATTGTTCTAGCTCAATATTGAAGAAGTGAATAAATCTGACTTTATACAAAATGGAGCATAAAGTACGATAATGTCTTCCTTGTAGGATTTTTTGTTTTTGTTTTTAACAAAGGAACATGTCAAAATGTTCTTAGTGGAAACACATGCCAAATCGAATGTTCAAATCTAAAATATAATACTTCTTTTAATATAATTTTTTGCATTTTCCTTTAAAATGAATTTTTATTCTTCCTAAGCAAATATGGCCTTAACTTCTAAGGCTGGGAATTATTTACTTTTATTTACTTTGCATTATGACTTATGATTTAGACATTTTCAGCCTTTGGACTTTTTTCACACATTTATGATGCATTCATACATACATATACCTAAGAATGTGGTAGAAGTTTGACTTGTCATTAAACACCACATCACATGAGCCTCTTTACCATTACAAACATGGCACATTAAAGTGTTCAAAGTCTGCTTTCTTACATCTTTGAGCTAGACCTTCTTTGTGAGAGGGAAGTGGTGTCCCATGGTCAGTGCCTTGAATAAGGAGTGGGATGTGACTTTGGGATGGTCACCATGCAGAAGGGGGGCACACAGGCCAGTCAGTCCACTCTGCAGCATGTGTTGGCATGAGTATTTTGTTTCTTTACCTTTGTTTCTTTATTTCCTTTAAAATAAAAAGGAAAAGGAAACACTATATTAAGGTCTGTTATGATCTTTCAGAGGAGGGGTTGGAGAAGCTGGAAAGAATAAGTACCACTAACTCCTCCCTAGATAAGTGCCTCTGCCAGGTCTTTTAGTTCTTTTTTGGTGCACACCTTCATCTTATTAAGGACTACCATCTTTTCTCTATTAAGGGCCTATAATATTATTCCGTGATAAGTTTTTAAGCAAATTTGGCATTTTAAAATAAGAATTTGGAGTCAGGAGAGCCTCAGTCCATTTGTTGGACTTTAAGCCAGAGACACCTTGTTAGCTTTGAGTTACTCTGAGTCACAGGGTGCAAAGGATTGTTGAAAGGTGGAATTTTTCTTTGTTTGTTTTTAATTTCTTTTTTTAGTTGTAGATGGACACAAATATCTTTATTTTATTTATTTATTTTTATGTAGTGCTGAGGATCGAACCCAGTGTCTCCCGCATGCAAGGCAAGGGCTCTACCACTGAGCTACAATCCCAGCCCGAAAAGTTGGATTTTTCTTGTTGATAGTTGGCTCATGAGGATTTGTGGCTGGACTTTGGTCTTTTTTGCTTTTAACTGCCCTAGCATAGATACCAACAAAGAGTACACAGAAGCCTTTTACCAAAGAGGTGGTAAAATCCAGCTTCCCTTTTTAAAGTTGGCAATCACTGGGAAGACAGTTTTTAAATATAAAATTAACTTTCCAGGTATGTTTTGTTTTTAAGAAGTCTTTATTTAGTAGTGGTATGTTATCTTCCATCAGATGGGACTCTCCTAAGAATTGTTAATATAGCGAATACGTTTTTAGATGCTATGCCCAGTACTGAGTCCTATATGTTCCTGTTTCAGAACATGTAGATCAAATACAAATTCTGAGTTAAATTATATGGAGGAGGTATCAGTGGTCAGGAGTGGTGAGTCATAATAACATTCTTATTTTGAAATTTTGATTAATGGAGTAACTAGAACAACATAAAGCAAGACTGACATACCAGAGTACTGAGGATGTACTAAGTGTTCTTGTCTACAAAAGAAGAGAAGCTATGGCCCAGACAGTTCATCAGCATAATGCGTAAATTATAGCAGTCAGCATCCTTTAATTATGTTTGAGTAATCCCTGTTCAGGGTATTGTATGTCTTGATGTGCATTATCTCAAAACAATTTTTCAAACATACCCAAAGAAATCTCACTTGATGTAAATGTGATTTACAATAAAAATCTTCTTTTTGTTATTCATCATAACAGAAAAATGCATACAATGGTGTATTTTTAATGCAGATATTGGACCCAAATTAGGAACTGCATTTTCAGTTGACTCATCGAATTTATTCTCCACAGAGTTGTTTCAAGTTGTTTATTTATTATAGTTGTTTATAGTTTATAGTTGTTTATAGTTGTTTATTATAGTTGTTTCAAGTTATTTATTCTCCACAGAGTTGTTTCATCGAATTTATTCTCCACAGAGTTGATCCATAATATAAAAACAGGAGCTTTTAAGGAATTATCTATATATTTCTATATTTTATTTGCTATTTTTAGGTATTACTGAAAGTTATTTTTTTTAAATATTTTTTTAGTTGTAGATGGACACAATGTCTTTCTTTTATTGCTTTGTACGTGGTGCTGAGGATCGAACCCAGGACCTCACGCATGCAAGGCAAGCGCTCTACCGCTGAGCTACAATCCCAGCCCATACTGAAAGTTATTTTGAACATTATATTGTTGGATCTTATTAAATAATATTGCTTCTAAGTATTTTATTATTATGTAAACCTCAGTAAGAAAAATGCTTTTTCAAATGCTGTTTTTTCTTGTTTAATAGTTTGCAACTCACACACGTGTAATATGTAGTGAATTGAATGTTCAGGAAGCAAAATACAGTATTAAATGCTTTTTAAAAGGTGAAAGTTGAAAAATAGTTTTTAAATCTTAAGGTCTAAACATTATTGCTATGCAACTTAAATTATCTTGTAGTTTCAGTAACATTGCTGAAGTGTTTGCAACAAAACACATATTCTTTGTAGTTCTGTTCACTTAGGTGATGAGTCTCTGGAGAGTATGCTTTCAACTTCAGATGCTCAATACTCGTTTATTTAACTGGAATATCAGAGGGGAAACACAGGATTCACAGTGTGGAGAAAGAACCCCTGAGCTTGAAGAGCACTTGAAAGGCACTTATTCACTTAGGCCCATAGCAAGTCCACCATGTTGTGCGAACGCTGCTGGCAGCTGGCCATGTGCCTCCTGGAAGTAAAGTAAACTGTGCACTCGCCTCCTCTTGACTCAGTTTACTTTTTTCTTTGAATCATTCCCACACTAATTTATACAGATATAAACTCTGCATCTCTTGTAAGCTCATCCCCTGATCTTGTCTCTGCCCTTTGAAGTCACATGAGAATGCACCTATTCCTTCTCTAGGAATGGACTTCAATGGCAATTACTGAAGGTCCCACCAGTGCCCAGGACTCCTGTCCCTGTGCGAGCTGCCGTCATCCTGGGAGCTCTCAGGTAGCTCTGCAGGAGCCAGTGTCCTCCCAGGTCTGTCTCACACCTCACCAGCAAGTACAGAGAGAGAATAAATGTTATCTTGGGCCAACCTGGGCTTATTGTGGGTTTTCTTGAAAGTAAGATGACTATAATGTCTATGACTGATAATGGTAACAATGACAATTAAAATTAATAAGTAATACAGCCACACTCAGGGTTAAACTTTTTTTTAACTTAATTTCCTGTTTCCCAAATCCATATCACAGGACTTTTAATAATGCCTGTTTTACATATGACAAAACTGAGACCTAGAGAGCTAGAAATTGAACCTAATCTGACTAATTTCTAGCCCTGTGTTTCTAACTTCTGTGAATATTGATGCCAATATCATCAACCAAACAAAATGCCTAGTCTTTCCTCATGTGTCTTCTACAAAGCTATGAATCAGCTGTACTTACCTCAGATTCTTTCTTTTCTTTTCAACTTAAATGAGGGACTTTACATCACTTCTTATGAGATGATTCCATTATTTGGTACTACAGAAATCTTTTCTGGATCTCTGCTTTGTTACCAGGTATAATGACTGTAATCTCTGCCCTTTGTCACTTGAAAACTTGAAGGGCATGCTGTGTGTCCAGCAAGGTTTCCTCCAGACTTGGCTGGCACAGAGATAGAGCCCCCTGGCTCTCCTTCCCTGCTCCCTGCCCTCCAGGTTCATATCAAGGCAGTAAAGGTGACTTTTCTCTGGAAGGTTCTAGGATGGACTCTGCAGATATGATAGTAGCCTGAACATGGCCTCATGCTTTAAGGAGTTTTCACAATTGTCCTGGAGAGAAAAGTTCCTCCAGAAGTGACCCTGAAGTGTTGAGTAATTGAGAGAAGTGCTGAGAGAAACCCAGTAGAGAGGTAGAGGTGCTTGTGCAGCCGGGAGGGATAGGAGGGGTTCCCTCAGGAGAGTATGAGAAAGCTGTCCAAGCAAAGAGAACAGTCAGAAAGAAAAGAGGGCTGGGAATGGAGCAGAGAGGACCCACTGGAAACACCTGGGCCACTTCAGCTGGACCTCGGGGGATACACAGGGCACCCTCTGGGCATCCCTGTCCACCCACCCAGCCAGGATGAAATGCCAGCTTACACCTCCATATGTGGATGATTCTTCTCATAAGTTATGACTATCATATGCTAATTTCCTGGGACTACTATCTTAGTCTGTTTGGGCTGTCACACCAAAAATACTGCCCATGGTTCTGAATTCCAGGAAGTCCAAGATCCAGGTGCCAGCAGACTGTGAGTCTAGTGAGGCCTTTTCTCCTAGACGGCGCCTTCTCACCCTGTGTTTCATGTCGAAGGAGCAAGGCAGCTCTCAGGGCCTCTGATCAGTCCTAATCCCATTCCTGAGGTCTTCACCCTCAAGACCTAATTATCTCCCCAAAGGCCCTACCTCCTCTTACCATCCCTCTGGTCATTGGGTTTTAATATTTGAATTTAGAGGGAACACAAACATTCAACAATAGCAAATTGTTACCAACTAGGTGGCCTTCAATGAAAACATATTCTCTCAGATCTGGAGGCTGGAGGTCTGAAACCAACATGCCCTCCATGCTGCCTTCCCTCCAGGGCTCTAAGGGGGAGCCTTCTTCACCTCCTGCTTCTGGTGGCCGTAGGTGTCCTTGACTGGTGGATCCACCACTCCAGTCTCTGCTTCTGTCTTTGCACACCTTCTTCTCTTTCTACCTCCCTTTATCTTCTTCTGATACTTCTGAACTCCACCAGTTCTTAGATGTGGAGTCCTTCCTAATCTACTGTGACCTCATGTTAATTACATCCATAAAGCCCCTATGAATAAGGTCACATTAGGAAATTCTAGGTAGACATTAACTTGGGGAGACACTATTCAACGATCACACATGCACCAGCACACTAATATACTATGCACACTATGAACTAGATGTGCACTAAAGGTAGAACTGAAAACAGGATATGGTAAAAATTAAACTTTAAAAAGTTTCCATTTTATTTCACTCTTTCATGGTAACTGTCATTCTTTATTAAGAGCAATGTGTTTGAATGTGTTAGATCTGAATGTATCGTCACTATTTTATTGGTTAACGTGGCTGATGCTCATGGCTCCAGGCATCGGATGACCAATGTTTGGCTTTCAGACGTGCTTGCATTATTAGTGCTATCTTGTTAATTTGCGAAGGCTGGTTTAAAAGTAGTTAGTGTAAATCAAATCCTCACAGGGACCAACATGCATCAGCAGCAACAGGTACCCATAGGCAAGGGCGTGGACCTAGCAAGGGTGTTTCCAGTGACTCCTCCACGTTGTGCCTTCTACTGAGACACATTATCAGCCAAGATCTGCACCCAGCAAGAGGGCCAGGGCCAACCCAAAGAGCAGCTATTATGATACTTCTCTAGTTTGTTTAATTAAATAAATGAGTAGAAATTTTAATGTTCTTTCCTCTCACCCAAAGGACATCTTTGCTCAACCCTGAACTGCATACTGTCCCTCAGACAGGGAAATAGTAGATGTGGCCTATGTTCTGAAGGGCATAAAATACAAGGGTAAAAGGATTCCTACCAACTTACAATTGGGACATGCTCTCTGCACCATCCCCCGTGTCCATGAGGTGAAGTAGGAATGATGAAATACCTTCCTCATTAAATCATTGTGAGGATGAACTACATTAAGACCTTAATATCCTTGGAATACTTTTAGGCTTGGGGGGGGGTATTAGTCAGTTTCTGAGGTTCAACCCATAGACAGCTGACTCCACTGCTCTGGGCCTGAGGTGAGGCAGAACACCATGGTGGAAGGGTGTGATGGAGGACAGCAGCTCGAGACATGGCACCAGGAAGCAGGGAGAGCTCTGCTCACCAGAGACAAAATATAAACCCCTAAAGGCACTCCTCCAGTGATCTACTTCCTCCAGCCACACCCTGCCTGCCAAGAGTTACCGCCCAGTTAATCATTATCAGTGCACTGAACAACTGCTTAGGTTGCATCTATCATAATGTATTCATTTCATCTTCATGTACTGGCTCACACATGTGCTTATGGAGGACACCTCTATCTAGACCATATTGGGAGAGTCATTTTTAGCTGTGGTAGTCACTGCCACCCCCGTTTCTGCAGCAACTGCTAATCCTGCCCACAGGGGCACCTCAGTGTGGTTGAGAATGGGGCTTGGGAATCAGATCCACAGAATAAATGTGGGAAGATATAGAGGCCACGAGCTGTCTGGTTGGAAGGATAAAAGGAGGCCCAGGAGCAGATACTGGGGCATTTCCTTTTGGAGACCAGCAATATGAGGAGTTGTAGAGAGGATCCAAGGCTTGGCCCGCAGAGAAGAAGGAGGAGGAGAGATTACTGAGAATTCAAAGAATTAGAAGGTGGAAGAGGAGACTTCACTACAAAGCACTTTTTTGTTGTTGTTTTATGAGATCCTGCTTTTCAAGACTTCCTCTGTCAGTTCAAAGGAAAGTTTTGTTCACATGTAATATTTGTCTGTGCCAATGTTGATTCTTGCCATTGTGCTTCCTGTAATTTTGCTTCCTGTCTTCAAAACCATTTGGAGGAATAAACAATTGCATTTCTAAAATAACAACTGATTTCTAATCCTACATCCCCACCTCATTTACACTGTCAGGATCTGGCCTCCATGATAATGCATGATTAAAGGTTATGAAAGGTAGGCAGCCACACTGAAGGGATCTGCATCCAGGGTGCTAATTAATCAATGACTCATTAGCAGGCTCTCCATCGCTTGTGATGGTGGAGACCTTTGTTTTGTGCTTCCCTGGTACACAGACTTTCCTCTAGGGAGCCAATGCCTTTGCTCCCTCAGTCCACACGTTATCAGTAAAGGAGACTCTAGCCCAAGTTCAGAGGTGAGCATGCAGCATACACCTGAAGTAGAGCTGATTGCCCATAGGATCCCACCACCCACCAGGCCTTCAGATGTATGAAGCTTCTGCAGGACCCAAGTTATAGATCTCTAAAGTGGGCAGCATACATTCTGGTCTTCTTACATCGTTGGAGCAAAAAGCCAAATCCAAAGTAGCTGGAGCCAACACACAGTAGCAAAAGCTGACTGTTCTCTCTTCGTGGCTTAGCTTCCCCCGCCCAATGCACTAGCATAGCTATGCCACCTGCTGCAAGGTTAATGCAGTAATCACCTTACTTCCTGATACATGCCTGGGTCATGTCCATCATCTCACCATGACTTTGTGTATGATGTTGCCTGTGTGGCCTGTGGGATTTCTCATACTGGAAAGGGGGTGGGGTCTCACAGAAGTCAGTCCTTGAACCACTTTGTGATGACTCAGATATGTGAATCTATGAATGAGGGGGGAAAAATTTCCTCTGTACTTGAGGGAAATCACTCTCCATCTTCATTTGAAAGAAGTGATCAGAATATTCACAGTGTGAATATTAAAAATGAGGCCTCTCTGAAATGGTGTGAGATCCAAAACCAAGGGAGACTTTTCCTCTGAAATATCAAGAAGGAGAGCAGCTGGGAAACCCAGCGAGGAAACTCTGAAATCAAAACCCAGAGATGAGGCTGCAAAATTCAGTGTACGAGGAAAATGCATAGATTTTACTTAAAACCTGTTCCTGTTTATTTCCCACTTGACACTTTTTGAAGTTCTAGGATGTGGGTTTTAAAAAATTTTTGTACTTGTAGATGGACATCATGCCTTTATTTTATTTGCTTAGTTTTTTTATGTGGTGCTAAGGATCGAACCCAGTGCTTCACACATGCTAAGCAAGCACTCTGCCACTGAGCTACTGCCCCAGCCTCTAGGATGTGGTTTTGAAGGAATTGAAAGAAGAGTTGGTGCTTTAAAAGAAATTTTAAAAATAAGTGTTGTGTGTCCTAACTTCAATGAGATTATTAAATTAGGAACAGCACTCTATTACCCAAGGTTGTGTCCCATGAGAGGGACCCCTAACCAAGAAAAGAGAAATCGAGAAAATTCAGGTGACAGAATTAGCCCATTCAGTCTCTCAGCCCTTGGGATTGTCTTCTAGAATAATCTTAATAGCCCTAGACTTAATTCTGTATTTGTGGCAGATAATGTGTGTATGTATGTATCCATTATATTTGTATATCTATGTACTTATATCTATGTATAGATATAAGTGTATAAATATGGACATATTATATTTTATATATATATATATACACATGTATGTGTATATGCATATGTAATCTATGTATGTGGCATATTGATAAACAGATTATATATCTGGCTATATGTGCATGTACACATATGTGTGTATACATATATTTATATATAAACAATCTATTCACTTACTGGTTCTCTACACATCTATTTTTTTCTTTGTCTTTTTTCCTTTTATTTATTTATGTATTCTGATTAGTTATACATGACAGCAGAATGCATTTTTATTAATTGTATACAAATGGAACACACTTTTTCATTTCTCTGGTTGTACGTGATGTAGAGTCACACCATATGTGCATTCATACATGTACCTAGGGCAATGATGTCCATCTCATTTCACCATCTTTCCTGCCCCCATACCCCTTCCACTCCCCTCCCTCCCCTTTGACCAAAGTCTCTCCCACATTATGGATTAGCATCCACTTATCAGAGAGAACATTCAGCCTTTGATTTTTTGGGATTGGCTTATTTCGCTTAGCATGATATTCTCCAACTCCATCCATTTACCTGCACATGCCATAATTTTATTCTCTCTTAATGCTGAGCAATATTCCATTGTGTATATACACCACAGTTGCTTTATCCATTCATCTATTGAAGGGCATCTAGGTTGGTTCCATGGTTTAGCTATTGTGAATTGAGCTGCTATAAACATTGAAGTGGCTATCACTGTAGTATGCTGTTTTGAAGTCCTTCGGGTATAGACCAAGGAGTGGGATAGCTGGGTCAAATGGTGGTTCCATTCCAAGTTTTCTAAGGAATCTCCATACTGCTTTCTAGATTGGTTGCACCAATTTGCAGTCCTACCAGCAATGTATGAGTGTGCCTTTCCCCCCATATCTTCACCAACACTTGTTGTTGTTTGTATTCTTGATAACTGCCATTCTGACTAGCGTAATATGAAATCTTAGTTTTTATTTGTATTTCTCTAATTACTAGAGCTGTTGAACATTTTTTCATATATTTGTTGATCGATTGTATATCTAATTCTGAGAAGTGTCTGTTCAGCTCCTTAGCCCATTTATTGATTGGTTTTTTTTTTTTTTTTTTGGTGTTAAGTTTTTTGCATTCTTTATATATCCTGGTGATTAGTGGTCTATCTGATGTGCATGTGGCAAAAATTTGCTCCCAAAATGTAGGCTCTCTGTTCACCTCATTGATTGTTTCTTTTGCTCAGAAGAAGCTTTTTAGTTTGAATCCATCCCATTTATTGATTCTTGATTTCATTTCTTTCTCTTTAGGAGTCTTGTTAAGGAAGTTGGGGCCTAATCCAACTTGATGCAGGTTTGAGCCTACTTTTTCATCTATTAGGCATAGAGTCTCTGGTCTAATTCCTAGATCTTTGATCCACTTTGAGTTGAGTTTTGTCTCCACACATTTATTCAGAGATAAGATGTATAAAATTTGCATAAACACATGGTTATTTAATGTTACAAAGAAGACATAATAACAAAGTATTTTCTGTCCTATTTATCAGTGTTAATAGGGTATTATAAACTAAAAATACATATTTGTAGAGTTATTTTCCATACAAAAATATGGACCTGTCATAGTAGCTGTTAGATTTGTGAAAGGCACATTTCTGTTGTAATTTTGAGCTTACAATGTATTGTTTGTTCTGTGTGTTTAACAGAGACCACATTGCTGTGTTCTACCTTTTGAAGTCATATGCTATTCTAAGTCTCCTATGTTTTTTCAGAGAGCTTGACCAGTTCCTGATTGAAAGAACTCCCCTCCTTTTTTCTTCCACTTATCTTACTATGGAAAAGCTATTTCACTTTTAGGATTTTTGAATTAATTTATCCTCAAAGCCCTCCTTGTTTATTCCATCAGAATTGAACATCTGAAATCCCCTTTGGTCATGTCATATGCTAACCAGCATTGATATCTGTCCTGATGTCATAAGTCACCTTTTCTTCACCATCTGACTGTGAACATTTAATTGAGGACAAAATTGTAGCATTCAAAACATTTATTGTCTTGTAAGGTAGGTTGTAGTTGACTGTCAGTTGTTAACTAATGGAAATTAATTCCCATTGCTTCTTGAGGAGTTTTGCAGCTAATCGTGCTCATTAATTTGGAGTACTGACATTGATAAAAAGAAAATTAACATTTTATAGTAAGACAAAATACATTGTAAGCTCAAATTCCATTGCTCATAATATATTAGTTTGACAAGTCCAATAACTTAATGTTTTCATCTACTGAAGCTCACGTTCAACTAGTTTACCTGGTTTGCTGAACCACGTATGCTCCAGCAGTCACTAAATTATCTAAGAAGAAAGGAGGAGAATGAGGAGGAGGAAGAGGAGGGTGGGAGGGAGAAGAAGAAGGTGCCATCCAGTGGGAAGTTTAGTGGGCCGAGCTTCTCACATAAAGCGTGTTTTAAGTGCCAGCCTGTGGTAGAGCGTGGAGGGTGAAGCGAAAGATGTATCCTTACTTTTTCATTGTTTGCCTCAGTTTTCTGAAGACGTTTCACTATTTCCTTAGTTCCTTCACTGTGTTCATTTTTTAACATCCCATAGTGGAGCATGGCCATGGGCTACCGGCTTGGAGGCCTCTTTAGAGAAGAGATACCACTGCCATGAAGCTCGAACTGTATTTGAAAATCGGGCCTTTTGCAGGCAACCCCCGTCCACCTGCACAGCTGCTCTGTACTGAAGGGTGGGTGATTCCCCAGCTTTGAACCTTGGCATGGAGGTTCCCAACATTTCTGAAATTCAGACACTAGTTATACTTCAAGAGATATGAGGACATAGCTTAGGGTGGCCAGAGTTCTGCTTTGCATAGAGTCCTCACCAACCTCTTCGTATACAGGAAAGGCAGCCACGAAATAACCTTGGGGTTTAATACAGCCTCTGCAATAGAATGGAAGGGCCCCATGAACAAAACCAAAGATGGTTTGAAGACAGGTGTCTAGAGACCACTGACAGGAAAGCCACACCGAGGAAGCAATCGCTCTCTGAAAAAGTAACTAATGTAAAATTAGCTAAAGGAACTTGTTGATGTCCCACTGACTGTGAAAAAGAAATCCTGGGCTCTCATTTACTTTACCTGCATATAGTGTTTTGAATTTTGATGAATTAGTGAATGACTATATCATTTCTTCTGAATATTTTCAAGTTTTTCCCAAAGGAGCAATATTTGAAATCTTAATCGTTTTTTTTTTAAAAATATGCCAATATCCAGTATACAGTGTGGAATTAACAATATATGTCTCAGGTAGCAAGTCGACAGCATGGCCCCCAAGGACTTTATCTCCTGTTGCTCACATCTCAGGTCATCTTCTCTCACCCTTAATTAGAGCTGGCCTGTGTGGCTAGCATCAGTGTGCAGAAGTGAGAGTGTGTGGCCTCGAAAGGTGGGAAAGCATTCTCAGGACACTCAGGCAGCCTCGTGGCAAGAAACTCATGTGAATGAGCCATGTTTGACGCAAACCCCCTGTGCTAGTAGAGTTTATCTCCCTGATACCCCTACTGTTCCCTGTCTTGTTTTCCTGCTTAGAGAAGCCATGAGATAATAAATGATAAATATTGTTTTTAGCCATTGAGTTGTGGGATGTTTTATTTTGCCTGATTTGAGTGATCGGCTCACAAACTATAAACCTTTCCTTCCAATATCTTCTGTGAAATTCCTTTTACCCTTTTCTTATTAAAAAAAAAAAAAAAGGCAAAGTGTTGAGAGAGTCTAAATGTCCATGAACTGATGAATGGATAAAGATAGTTTGATATATACATACAAAGGAGCGTTAAAATAGGCCAGACATAAAAAGAGAAAATACAGCGTGATTCCGTTTCCATGAATGGTGTAGTCGGGGTATGGTGTGTCCTCCGAAAGCTCCTGTGTTGATGCGGAAATATTCAGAGGTGAACTGATTGGATTGTGAGATATGTAGCCTAATCATTCATAGTTTGAATGGAATAACAGGTGGTGGCTGTAAGTAGGTGTGGTGTGGATGGGGAGGTGGCTCACTGGGATATGCCCTGAAGGGGTGCATCTACCTATAGCTCTTGCCCTTTCTTTTTCTGCTTCTTGGCTTCCATAAGTAGAGCAGTGCTCCTCCACCAGGCCCCTCTGCCACGATGCTCTCTCTGCCTCACCTTGGGCCCAGAGCAATGGAATCAGCTGACCGTGGACTACACCACTGAAGCTATGAGCCACAATAAACCCCTCCTCCTCTAAACTGTTCTTGTCAGGTATTTTGATCATGGTGCCAAAAATGTTGACTAATACAATGAGGTACCTAGAATATCAAATTTATGGAAACAGAAAATAGAATAGTGGTGAGCAGGAGCTAGGTGGAGGGGACCATAGGAGTCAGTGTTTAAGTACAACCTTTCTCTCTGGGATGATGGAAATTGAGCTAGGCAGAGGGGACCATAGGAGTCAATGTTTAAGTACAGCCTTTCTCTCTGGGATGATGGAAATGTCCTGAAATGGTGATCATTGTACAATATGTGGATATACTTAATGCCACTGAATGATACACCTGGAAGTAGTCAGTGTGGTAAAATTTATGTTGCGCATATTTTTCCACAATAAAAAAAGAGAAGCCAGCTATGTGCTGACCAGGCAGTACACACAGAAAACATACAGAGGTATGTGAGGAAGCCACAGGGAGATGAAATGAATGGAAGGGACCCTATGGACTTGAACATGATTCCAAAGCAGTATCTTCTCTTCACTTTGTAGGAAGCTCCAAAGCCCACTTCTAAGGAGAACATCATTTATTATCTCTCATTTATTACTTGCCAAATATATTACCTAAGTAAGTTCTTTTCTCATGATCCAGTAAAATAGTAACAATAATAGTCTGTTATAATGTATTGCCTAATTATAATAACTATAAGACTCAGTTAAAAGAATAAATGTAAAGTAGCTTTTTAAATTACATGGCATAATATTGTTCTGCAGAAGAAAAATGTTTATTCATATTATTCACAAAATACTGCCTCATGGTGATCAGATATAGATATTTTTATTCATTCATTCAACAAATATTTATTGAATGCAAATTTCTAGGCACTGTTCTGGATACTGAAAACTTTGGCATAGAAATTGAGGTGGGAACATTAACTAGGAAATAAATAGGAACTAATCATGTTTAAAATCATAGAAACTTAAAAATAAATTGAATTTAAATAAGACTTTCTGTAGCATTCTTATAGAGTCCCCTTAGTGACTGCTTATACCAGCCACCACATAATTTGTTTAATAACCTCAGTCATTCCTATTGTGCAGGTTGTTTTAGAGCCAAAGTTCCATTTCATGACTTCTATTGAATTTCCCCTCACACTGAGTATGAAGGTAGTAACTGGAAAGGCCCTAAGTCAGAAAGCTTTCAAGCAACACCCAGAAAGCAAACATAGAAAGCATCCTCTTCCCCCCGGAACCAACAGGACCCTTCCTGTCTCTTCTTGACAAAGAAGTCTGCTGTATTTCCAGCCAAGCTCGGTTGTATTAGAAGAGAACTCATTAAGGTAAGTGGCAATTAACATGTATAACTGCACTAAAGTGCTCCTGTCATTAAAGAGGAAAATACAAAGCTCGGGCTTTTATAGATAAACGGACATGTCTCTGCAGGGGCCTCATAATGTGTGTGCTGTCCTTTGTTTTGAGGATGACAGCAACATTAACAGATTTAAACTTCCCATAAATCAGATTGAAAGTAGCATGCAATGTTGCTAATACTCTAAATGGGACCTTTAGGAGTACGAACACTGTGTGTCTGCTAAGCAGTGTGCATGTATGTACACATACACCCATATACATGCAAATATACATAAACATGCTGATTCACGTGTACACATATATACAGATACATGTATGCACACATACAGGTATGTACACACACACACCACACACACAGACTGGACCTGCTCTGTATAAGTAACTTCAAACCCTGTAACTATTGATGTTTTCATTTTTTTGAAAGGAAAGGAGTTTCTGTTTGATTACCCTACACTGTTGCTTTAATAAAAATGAAGAAAAAATAGGCAACACACAACAGGACCCTTACGCCCATCCGCCCGTGCTGCGCATCTGTCATTCAGACCCAAGCTCTCGACTGAAGCGCCTGTGTGTAACATGCTACATTAGCTCATTCACGGCAGTGAGCACTTACAAGTTGCAAGGAATGAGAATGCACTCTGGTGATCTCAGTCAATAGGAGCTTATTGTGAGTTTCCAGAGGGGTATGAAAGAGACAGGAAGCAGTTTCAGCAGCTTCAGCCAGGAGGGTCTCATTGAAAACCAGCTCACAGGCCTGGAGACAAAGGCGGCTTTGGATCTGGGCAGGAACTCTGAGCATGGGACTGAGAGCGAGTGCGCTGGGCCCCAGAGCAGAGCCTTGTGGTGTGGGCTCCGGGCTTCTCCGCCCTCGCCCTGTCTCCCTCTGACCTCCCCACACCAGGTACCTGGTCTCTCAGCTCTGCCTTCCAGGGCTGCTCTTGGCACAGGCTTCTTCCTCTGCTCTGGTTCTGTGTCTCTCCTGTGTATGTTTGTCTCCAACACTTTGAATTCCAACTTGCTCAAGAGAGGCATTTTGGATGGAATTCTGCCCCCCAGCCCCCAGTTCATGTATCAATGCCCCATACTCAGAATATGACTGTTTCTGTAGATACAGTCTTTAAAGAGGTGACTGAGTTAGGATGAGGTCATTAGGGTGAGGCCCTTATAAGAAAAATTGGTGCCCTTATAAGAAAAAGAAGAGACACCAGGACAGACTTGCACACAGGAAAGAGCATGTGAGGAGAGAGTGTGGACATCTGCAAACCAAGGGGAGAGAGCTCAGGAGGCAAGTCCTGCTGGTGCCTTGATTGTGAACTTCTAGTCTCCAGAACCATGAGAAAATAAGTATCTGTTTGAGCCACCCAGTCTGTGATATTTTGTTATGGCAGCCCTAAAAGTGTAATCCGAGAGTCCATGTGTAGAGCCACAGTGGGTGTCCAGGATAAAGCATGCTGGACAGAGCTTGCTCACCAGGCTGCCTGCTCTGCCAACCCTGAGCAGAGCTGCTTGGGGTCGATGTGAATCCCAAGGGCATTCAGCTGTGCAGGAATCCACACGTGGGAGTCCTCTAAGAGACGGGTGTTAGACGGTGATATCTGCTCTAAGAAGGCCCAGAGGAGGCTGTTCAAGCTGGCCTGACATTTTTCTTGTATAAATGTGCCTTTTGTGAAGATGAATTTTGAGTAGTGTTTACAATAAAATATTCAAGTTAACACACATTTAGGCACTAACTTTGAGGAAGGTATGTGTAGGTTATAGAAAATGAGATGTGAAAAGGGTTTTCTAATTTTCCGTATGCACTATTATGCATGTAAATAAATGAACCTAAGGTAGTAAGTCCCTAGTACTTTGATAGGTTGGTCATGCCCACTTATGGGAATGAAATGTCTTTAATAAAATAAGGATCGCTGTCTTTTTCATGTTATTCCTTCAGTTTTAAAATCTCTGAAATAAATATTCATTCTCTTCCATTTTGAATTTTCCATTAAAATACATCATTGTACTTAAAAACTAACATAGAATACCCAAAATTTAAACTTTCTAGCACCTTCTTTAGAACTTTGCTCTCCAAAGTGTGGTGCTGAGACTTGATGCAGAATTCCGACCTCAGAATATGCATTTTAACAAGACCCCATGTGCTCTGTGCACATGAAAGTCGAATCACTGATTTTTTGGCCAGAATCATCTCTCAGCTAGACCATCTAGTTTATTGCAGAAGTTAGGAATAAAGCAGCGACATTCAGAAAGTTCTCCTATTGGACCATATGAATGTACTTGGAATTATATTGTTATGTTAATGGCATAATAAAGTACTAGGATCTTTTGCAGTCTTAGAGTCTTATTTGATTAAAAAAAATCAGAATTTGAGAATCCAGATGTTTAAAATAGTTGATAATATTATCAAAATGTGAATTCACTTTTCATAGCATCACAGTATAGACTTTTGAAGATATAATTTACCTTTTAAAAAGTTCCCACAGTAGGGATGAGGATGCAACTCAGTTGGTAGAGTGCTTGCTAGTATGCACAAGGCCCTGGGTTCAATCTCCAGCACGTCACAATTTTCAGCTTGTCTTTCAAAGGCTGTGAACAACTCCTTCCCTTTCTTATCCCCATGCAGAAGCCCCTGATGTCTCCCCTCCCACCTCTGCTCTTTTTCTTGTTGAGTCTTTCTCATTTTGCTGAGCGGGCATGGACCATTCCATTCCAGAATTGCTCAAATAGGAGTCAAAGCCTTATTCCATCTCTTGCTGCAATGCCTTTCCCTAGCCTTTGCCCTTATCTGCCTGCCCTTGACCTCCATCAGACCCAGTGTACTTCCTACATCCAGCTCTGATTAACTGAGCCAGGAATGTCCCCCACTAGCCTGAAGTCCCTCAGCATGGACGCAGGACCCTCCTCATGACTCCGTGGAGCACCATATGTGCTCTTACCAACCAGATGGACGCTCCTCAGATCGTTCAGTTGCACACACATCACCAGCACTCAGATATATCCAAGCCCACTTTCTATGCCCAAGCTCATCCCAGGTGACGCTGGGCTTGGAGCTCCTCGGTAGCCATGAGAAATCCCAGACCTCACCCACAGACTGCATTTTAACAGTTCCTCCAGCAGCGGTTCATTCTGCATTAGTTGAAGAAGCTGTGGTCTGATGGTCAGTGTTGCCTGCTCATCTGTCTGTCTGCTGCCTCTTTAATAAAGAACTAACATTTCTTACATGGTTATGGAGCTGAGCACCCCTGATCTGCTGCTAAACTCGAGAAGCAAGAGGATGAGGGGTGTGCAGCTGATTTCCGCCCCTGTGAGAGGGAAGAGACATCCAGGCACACCTAGAAGGCAGTGGGAATGCAAGGTCTGCTCTCAAGTTGCTTTCAGAGGTTTACAGTAGGAGTTCTCCCACTGAGCTCCAGACCAGTGACTTTCAGGCTGAGAAGGAAGGCCTGGGTGAGGGAACTTGTCTTCAGCAGTGCCTAGTCGCATGCACTGCTCTTCCCCAGATGCCCTTTCCATGTACTTTCAGTTTCTCTGCACTCTCTTCATAAATGACAGCAGCCCCTCCTCCAGAACCTAACTGAATACTTACATGAGCAGAGTTTTGAAATACTGTCGTGTGTAGAAACCAAAATTGCAATAGATTGTAAGGACTTGTCTCATTCTAGCAATAAATAGCATTTGTTTGTGAAAATAAATGAATTTTTAAAGACAACACATCCAGCTCATTAAAAGATGCATTTTCAAAAAAAATTTTGTGTTTGATAATTGCATATTGGAATTTCTGTGCTTTAATAATCATACATGTTTTGATCCATTGTGTACTAATAATAGCTGTGATGATCATTCAGTTCAAAAGAAAAAATTAACAATTAGAGCTTCATTGTCACAGGAAATGAAGGATACAGAGTCTCTGTGGGTATATGTGTGAGTGCATTATTTTAAGGAAAAATCTAAACATCATCTTTTGATTTGCATATGATTCTTTTAAAGGGAGAAATCATGGGACGTTCTTTCAACAACTGAGAATGCCTCAGTTTGCTTGATCCTTTATTGGATCAAGCCCTGGGCCTTTTATTAGACCTGCAAAAGAAAATAAAACTTCTGAAGACTTCCATTAGGCTTGACCTTTGAACCAGTTTCTCAGAAATAAGAAAGCAATGCTGAGGCTCCCTCTCCTTAAACCCCAGTTCAGCAGAAAGGGTCAGTCCCTTGGCTACAGGCTTTGGTTTCCATTTAAGGCTTTCACTCTTTAGAAAAAAGGATAATGTGTCGAGCTGAAAGCTGGAAAAATTAAACTTGGCCTTGAGTTTTCTGAGAAATTAGCACTCATTCCTTAGCAAATTTCAGAAGCAAACTATTTTAGCCACAAAACAAATGGTTTCTTTCAATTAATACACAGCAAATGAGGATGTCTGGAGTCCACTGGAAACAATGGCCGACTATACACTTTCCCAGCCTGTTCCTCTCTTCATGTTCAATGGCACACTGTCGCGGCAATGGCAGGCTGCCCTCAGACTGGGAAGACTTGGGCATTTCATCTTTTCAAGAAAGCCAGAATTCTCCCCTGCCAGTAACCTGAGGTGCCCCCGACCTTGTTAGGACAGATACCATTTAGTTTCTTCATTACTGTTTGCAAAAGAGAAGCCAGGGGAAATAGTCTCAAATAGTTCCCAGATATGCCATCCAGGTGTAGGACACGCTTTCTTCCATGGTCGTTGGGGTTGGTAGGGACACTTTCTTTGGCAATTTTCAACAACAACAAATTAATGTGCTTATGATTACTTATTTAAATTTGTGCTTTCAAGTTTTCCCTGCCCTGTTTCATGTGGTAACACTTAGAGAATGGTATGTAAGGCCGTGATTTAGGAAATTAGAAAACATTCTGCTGTATACAGGCAGTGCGTGTAGATGATACGCAGCTACGTTTTAAGCTAATGAGGAAAATTGCTTGAAAAATGGCTTGAGCATTATTCTTCATAGTTGTATGGGTCTTTTTGGTGCTTAGCATTTGAAAGGGAGAGAAGGGTTACCTGGACCTGCCTAGAGTACCTTCTGTCCCCAGCAGCAGGTTTAGCACCTTCAGAGTCTGGAGGCAACCCAGACAGCGCTTAGAAAACCTCCAAGATGGCGCAGCTCACTATTCTCAAGACCTGTTACCTAGCCACTGGGCTTCTACCTCTTTGAATTGCCAGTATCTACCTCATTCCTTTCCTCTAGCAGCCAGATGAAGGTGTGGCCCCACCATCTGAGCCCCACTGTGAAAACACAGCAGTGCCCTTCCGTAAGGCCAGGTGCTTACTGTGCTGTGGTGACCCCATCCCTCCCTGGGCACTGCCATGCTGTCCTAGGCTAGAATCTGGTTGCTTGCTTACTAGAATTTCCTGCCAGAGGAGAATACGTACACTTTTGTAGAAATTTATTTTGACTTGGAATACGGATTTTGTTCTATATCACAGATGTGGTTATGTCTCTCACTTGTTATAAGGTACTTTTTCTCCTTTAGCTATCAAAATGAAAAGAGCTCACAGAGTAAATGCATTTAAGAGCCCCCACAAAATGTGTATCGTAGAACAATTCCATAAAATATTGAAAACACAAATCAACTCAGTGTAACTTTGCTATTGCTATTTTTATAATACAAAACTGATACTTTGATGAAACTCTTGTGAGAGTGCATTTATGTCACTCATCTTTTTGGAAGCAATTCATAAATGCTTATTACATCATGTTATTATGCAATAGTGCCTTCATTATGTCAACAGAAATTCTGTGCAGCAAACACTGTGGTAACATTAAAATTACCAAAATAAGTAAGACATGTCCACATCCCCAGGAAGCTCTGGGCTGTCCGTGGGAACGTGAGAAGTCAACAATTTCATGATGTGAAAATGCTAGGCAGGAAAGTTAAGGGAGCATTTCGTGTGGATGGGAAAGAAGGAGGCTCTCTAGAGCAAACTGCGTGAGATGAGGTAGTTTCTAGTGAGGCTCATGGTGAGTTTCACATGAAAGAAAAAGTAGAGTACACTCAGTGAGGTAGAAGGTACCCAGCACGGAAGACAGAATGTGTGAAGGGAGGGGCAGGGTGCTCACCACCAGAGGGCGCTGTGTGGAGCGCATGGTGCTGTTTCCAAGCCTGCATTGTACTAAAGGGCTTTGATCTGGGGGATCACAATCAGATAGGTGTCTTCCTCATGGATCCAATCACAGCCACACAGGATGGGGAGATGGGGCTGAGCTTCAGAAAGTTTGCCTCTGCTTTAAGATTATACACAGGAGGACAGTGATGTGAGCCATCTTTCATGGTCAAAATTGCTAGGGAAGAATTAACAAGTACCACGTTCATTACATTTTGTGTGTGTGTGTGTGTGTGTGCACGCACGTGTGCAAACGTGCATATGTGTGGCCTTGAATTCCCCCATCTCTTTTAAATGATGCAAACTGTTTCCTCACATACTTTCCATCTTTCTCTTTCAATTGTATTACTTTGCATTTTTATGAGTTTCTCACAGTTCCAACTTTACATTTTTATTACATCGTTATCAAAATGTCTTATGTTGATAAGTCCATAATTTAGAATGGCCTGAGCAGTGGTTACAGGGCTTTCTGAAACAGCAGTATACAGAAGCCTGACCCGGAAGGCTGGCGTGTTAGCAGAGTCAGGGCCATCTCAGGCTCAGGAACTATTATGTGGACTTTCAGACCTAGTGCTGTTATCTGGGCAAAGCACCGACATGGACCCAGAGCTCTGAGCCAGCATCCATAGTGTGGAGCATCATGGATGCTCTACAGAGTGTAATACTGCCTTGACACAATAATCTTTATGACTGACACAGCATCTCCAAGTGACAAAAACAGAAAATCAAATTTCTTTTCAATGTAGCAGCACATGTTCTATTTTGTAAAATCACTGTTTTGTAAAATATTGTTCATTTTTATGTCAAGCTTTTTATAGCCTCAAACTGTTTTAATTCTCTTTTCCTTGGTGGCAGATCCATTACCTGTTTAGTTGTAGGTTACATGTTATTGGAAAGATGAGAAGAATGATATTTAGCCTTCACTGTTAAGCTCTGCATTTATTTAAGGAAAAAAGGAATAATGTGCGTGGATTTTTCAGCATAGAGAATATGATTTATTGCATAAGATTTTGAAAACATCTTCATGCCCATCAAACTCAAAAAATAGATTATTACATAAAGCTATGTTCAATTCTGTCTCTTTAATCTTAGGAATTGGTGTCACTTTTCATATTTTGGGAGATTAAACAGCGCCTTTTGGGGGCTTTCTTTTTACGATACCTTTTCCTTTTCAGTTCTTCAGCTGATGAAGTGTTTAGTATTCCATAACATTTCCTCACCCACAGAGATTTTTTGAAAACCATGACATGGTTACCGGTTTGTCTGAGGGCCCCAATATTTAGATAACAACCAAGTGGAAAAAAATGAAACAGAAGCGCCTTTGCTTTGGAGGGTAAACGTGAGTTCTATCAGTATAGCCAAGACACAGTTGTTTTCCTTCTAAAACCTATCAAATGAATTCATAAACACTACGGGAAAAAAAGAGAAGAGTTACACAATATGTTGTATTCAAACATCATTTAATTTCCTTTTGGCATGTGCTTATCTTAGAAGTGGTTGAAAGCTGCTGGGGATGCCTGTCCTCCATGAGCTAGGACGTGCAGTCCACCCGGGATGGTCAGAACCCCTGGGCATCATTTCCATTCCAGTCAACTCACATTCTAAAAGACCAGGTAGCTGAGTGTGCAAATGCAGATTCCATTCGTGAACTTGCTCGAGCAGCGCTGACAGCTTCGTGGACCCAGCAAGCATGCTGTCCATTTCAGGGGAAAATGAGGGTGCACTAGTCATCACTGATCTGATCATCACTTAAAGAAAATCCCCAAACCTGAACTTACAAAAAATTGAACGTAACTATAGACTCACTTGGCCATTTGTCACATACAAAACTTGGCAAATGATGGGGCAGGACTATATAAATAATATGTCCATTTTAATTTACAAACATTCATCTTGCATATTATTAAAAATCTCTGATTAGGTAATACCATGATGTAGGTCGTTAACACTCTTTACTCAACAAAGATGGTTGAGGCACTGTTCCAGATATGATAAAACAGACCCAGGTTTATTTATTTATTTATATTTATTTTGGTACTGAGGATTGGACTCAGGGGCACTTGACTACTGAGCCACATCCCCAGCCCTATTTTGTGTTTTATGTAGAGACAGGGTCTCACTGAGTTGCTTAGTGCCCACCTTTGCTGAGGCTGGGTTTGAACTTATGATTCTCCTGTCCCAGCCTCCTGAAGTGCTAGGATTACAGGCGTGCACCACCATGCCCAGCTCCAGGTTTTCTTTTTTGGAGCTTACCTAGTAGTCAGAGGAAGGAGACATTAAATAAATAAATAAATGCAGGCCTGAGGAGGTAGAATGTTCTGCCAAAAGAAAGCAAGATAAGGGGCTGGGGCTGTAGTTCAGCGGTAGAGCGCTTGCCTAGCATGCATGAGGCCCTGGGTTGGATCCTCAGCACCACATATAAATAATAAATGAATAAAATAAAGATCCATCAACAACTAAAAAAAATAAAAAAAAAAAAAGAAAGCAAGATAAGGACTTTGAAAAGAAAGAATCCTGCTACTCGATGCAAGGTGAGCAGGGAATCCTTTCTGTAGGAACAGCATTTGAACAGAGACCTGACTGTCATCAGCAGGTACCTGGAGAAGAGTCTTGGAGGGAATTGGAGGTGCAAGGCCCTGAGACATGAACCTGGTTGGCAGGTGTGAACTACAGCAAGGAGGTCATTGTGACTGGGCAGATCAGGGCCTGGAGAACAGGGCAAAGTGGGCAGGAGGTTTAGCAAAGAACCAAATTTCGAGGTGAACCTATAGGATATTGTTAAGACGTTGAGTTTGCTATACATGGGATGTGAAAGAATTTAATGGTTGTGCCAATATGTGGAGTTTTAATCAGATGTAGGTTTTAAAAGGATTATCATGACTCCTAGAGAAAAAAAAAACTGTATGAAAACAGGTTGGAGGCAGGACACCCCATAGGATGCATTGCGTTTCTCTAGGCAAGAAGAAAATAGCTGGTGTACTAAATGATCAGAATGGGTAGTTATGGGGCGCCAACAGATTGGGGCTGGGCTGAAGGTGGAACACATGGAATTTGCTGATGAACTGAATTTGGGTTATTGGAAAAAAGAGGAGCCCATCAGCTACATTGATGTCCTGAATGGTTGGGAAGAACAGGGACTCCACTAGCCGAGAGTGCACTTCTGGGAGCTTCCCACCTTGAGAGGCAGCGTAGGAGAGGCCGGAGCTTGTCCGTTTTGCCCATCCAGGTGGAGATGTGGAAGTGGAGCCGTGGGGTGACAGGGAAGGAACACTTGGCCTTCTCAGCATGTAAGTCCACGAGATTGCAATCTCTCAGAAGGAGGAGAAGACATACGGGAACCTCCAAAGCACACACAGGGCTTTAAAGAGAGGAGGCTTGGCAGAGAAAAGGGAGGTGGCCCCAGCTGTGAAGTAGGAGGAGATCCAAGGGAGAACCATATCCTGGAAGGCAAGTGAGCACAGTAGCTAGAGGGAGGGAAAGGCCCTGTGTTGCTCGCTGCTCAGAGGACCCATATGACCAGAGCTGATGACTGGCCGCTGGGTTTGAGAAGTGAGAAGTGAGGCACTAAAACCCGACCAACTGAACTTCCCAACATCCAAGGGTGAGGAAGTGTAGACCTTCAGTGTGGATAAAATTCTGATAGCATGATATGTAGTCGAAAATAGGAGCTTCCTTGGTTCAAATCTGTTCATCTGGGTTCTGGTTTGTGTGACCTTGGACTAGTTACTGAATCTCTTTGTGACTCCATTTGCTCAAATGTAATTTGAGAATATTAACAGCCCTGACATTATTAACAAGTACAGGATTGTTGAGTAATCAAGTGAATATGTGTCCAGTGCTTACAGCAGAGCCTGGCATCCCAGAGGCATTTAGCAGGGCTAAGACATGAGTATTGGTATGATTGGAGGCATCACTATGAAAATTTTCTAAAGATGGTCAGAGAAAGTGAAATGAGGCAGTAGCTAGATTTGGAGCATATTTTCTTTCAGATAAGACATTTTACATTGTGTTCTTATGCTGGTGGGAATTCCCAGAAGTATAAAAACTGGTAGAGCAGAAAAAAAAGAGGATATAAGTTTTCTGCATTTGGCAGAAGGAATGGATTTAGTGGTGTTGAAGGGTAAGGGGGCGATTCTATTTCAATAAAACCAGAGCAGAGTATGTGGGGACAGGCAGCTGGCTTGAAGGATTGGAAGAGAGGGTGATCACTTTCACTTCCTCACAAAGAAGCCAGGGCCTTGGGTGGTTCCAAGGAGGGTTCTGGGGCACCAAGTGAATGTAAAGGAGTGACAAAGGTCCCAGAGCATGCATGCTGCTCAGTGACTCCGGGCTGGTGGGGGGCCAGGTGATGGGTGACAGACCATGAAAAGGTGGTAGGTCATTGTACCCCCCAAAGGGGGGCTCCTTTGGATGCACAAAGGATTAACTCAGAGCCTCAAGTCTACCAAAGTCAGGAGTAATGCAGCCCAACCACGAAGCTTACCCAAGGTGACAGAGGGGTTCCCGAGTGCCTCTGACCCCACCCAGCATTCCACAGGTAATCTCTGGCAGGTGGGTGAGGACTTGGTCCAGTTCTTAACCCAGGCCTCTGCTTAGCTTTGGGAAGGGCGCTGGTACACAGAAATGTGAAAAAACAGGTAATGTTTTAGTTCTGTACGTCATTTAGAACTACGTTTGGGACGCTGGACCCTCACAAATCTGATGAAAGTTGCGGACGTGTTCACATTTCCACCTTTGCATAGACTCACACACTTGTAGAATTCTGTATTGAATTTTTGGTTACCTGAGGATTGGAGAATCCTGTCCATGGACCTAGGAACCCTAGGTAAAAGGGCATGTGATTTAAAATTCTTTATTACATATAATAAAAATAATAATTTAAATTAAAGAAATGGCCATACTTAAAGTTTGAAAAAGCTTTCTCTAAACGATATTCTTTTCTCTAAAAGGAGTGAGTAAAAATTACAAGACCATTTTAGAAGGACTTATAATTAGCACAAGAACTCTACTTCAAGTGGAGAAAGTAGAGTATGGGGAGGAGTGAAGACTTGTAAGATATTCAGAGTTCAACAGAGTGGATAATGTGGAGTTTAGGGAAAAAGCAGAATGGGGAGTACTAATATTTAAAATGTGCCTGCCTGGGCTGAGGTTCTAGCTCAGTGGTAGAACACTTGCCTAGCATATGTGAGGCACTGGGTTTGATTCTCAGCGGCACATATAAATAAAGGAGATAAATGTCCATCTACAACTAAAACAGTATTAAAAAAAATAAAAATAAAATGCGCCTGCCTTAGTGTGCCCTCTGAGTATTTAAGTGCTGTGTGTTTAGCTAATTGCACTGCCTAACCACCAAGGTACTTAGGGCCAGTGAGGAGTGGGTGTAGCCTGTGGGGTCACGCAGCGGAAATGATGAGATCGACAGGAAGACAGTTCAAATCCGAGATTGACACTAACCAGCTGTGTGATCCAGGGACAGGTAAACCTTACTGAGCCTCAGTTTCTTAACCTGTAAAATGGGAATAAAGTAATAGTATGTACCTACCTCAAGAAGCCGTTTTAAGGATCAGTGCACATAAGATGTAACTGGGAGATAGTGTCTGATAGGTGGCTGCCCTTGGTCCTGATTTTCAACATTTCAAAGGCTGTGATCCTGTTTATGCATGCCAGAGGTGATCATTATTGGTGCTTTTTTTTTTATGTTTTTCCTTAACTGGAATCTTTTAATTGAGGTCTGGAATCGAATTAACATCCAGAATTCTTGGTTAGCATAGTAAAAGAAATCCTAATTAATGGGATAATTGCTTTTTGCCTCTTGGTCTGCATAAGTTCTATAATTCAGATTGGTACAAAAGTTGTTACTTTTAGTAACTGCTCAGTGTTAAATGAAGTTAATTTCTGCCCATGACCTTCTCAGATACTATATGTTATCTGAGTATTCTAACCCAATGTACTTAGATCTTCATCCAAGTCAAACTCTTCTGTCAGGCTGACTGTATAATAATAATCAGAAAGGATTCAGACCCATTTGGACCAGTAATGCTGTCTTCAAATGGGAGAAGCAAGAACCAGTTTTCCTAATTAAATTCTAACATGTTCTGCAAAAAAGTAGCTCTCAGAATTATTGAAAAAAAAAAAGTTGAAAGGTTGTATATATCTCTTCTCCAACTACAAAAATCATTTGATCCCTGAGCTTTGTGTTTCAAAGTTTACACGTTTTCATATATTTATTAACTTGCTTCAAACAAAATATGATTAATTATAATTTCCCAGTTATTGTGCTAGGTTATGCTGGAAATGAAAACTCTAAAATAAAAGCTGCCTTGAAATCGGTGTTTATTGGTGAAAGTTAAGTAAAGGACCAAAAAATGGGATCAACATGACAAAATTATTTATAAATTACTTTAATATTCTTCAGATGCGGAGTATAAAGTAATTTAAGATCTCTGCTCTCTCTAAAATTGTATCATCTCTAAACTAATAAAATAATAGCAAAAAGCTATACTCTCTATTATATCAGTTGCCATATTGAATCACTTCCATATCTGCTACCACTCTTTCTGGTACAAGCTAATATAAAGAAGATCATAGTTTTGAAAACATTAAACTAATATGTTTTATTCCTACTGAACCCTCAGCTGCTAGGCTTGCCTGTTTTTATTCAGAGCTCTTATTGTTTACACAACCTAGTAGAAAAACTGGGAAGTTGTAATTAATAGTGATTTTCATTAGCAAATTCAAATACATGATGCCCAGATACATTTGAATTTCAAATAAATGTTGAATAAATTTTTAGTATATGTTTCTTAAAATATTTGGAACATACTTGCACTAAAAAAAGAAAATCATTGTTTATCTAAAGTTCAAATTTAACTGAGCATCCTGCAGTTCTCAGGTGTCCCTAGTCACCTCGTACACCCCACCCGCACTACAGTGAAGGTACTCATTTCTCCAGAGGAAGGGAACCAGGAGGCCCGGGCTCATTGCTCAACTGTGATACTCAAACAGAAATTTAAAAATGGTTAGCCAGAATTCAGTAAGAAATCAAGAGTCTGTGATTTGAAAAGCCGGTCTGGGATGTTGATGGGGGAAGAGGAAAAAGATGAATCGGGTCCCCAGATCTCAGGCTAAAGCTGAGGATAGAGCAGGCAGGACTTCAGATGTAGCATAATACATTTTCTGAATTTAGGGAGGAAGCAAAAAGATCAAGCCAAATTAGCAAGTCAAAACTTCAGAGGGGACCAGTCCACTGTGAAGCCACTCTGTGGGGACCTAGGAGAGGGTCCTCAGAGCCCAGTGCCTGGGATTCAGCCAGGGTGGAGAAATGCTGAGGCATGAGAGCTCCTGAGGGGGGTTGGGACTTTCTCCTGGAATTCTGGGAGAGCCCACCCTGGCCCCCAGGAGTGCACACAGCAGGACTGGGGTAGGAAGGCCACATAATGCAGTGGGTTCAGCAATGCCACCCTCACCTCAACCTGCCCTCCACAAGCAGGAGTTCCAGCTGCTTTCACGGTATCCTACAAGATGATCCAATGCCAGATGCTTGGAGGACCTCAGGACCAGAGGGGAGAGTGTGTGGGCCCCTTGTGCTGGAGCCTCTGAGGGACCTGAGCACCACAGGGCAATGGAGGGTACCCAGAGAGGCCACAGTTCTGCTTCCTGCTGACTTAGATCCTGCTTAAGGAAGAGGAGGAAGAAAAGAGGGTTTTACTCTTTGTGATGGAGGTTGAAAACTGATGTGTGTGTAAGAGTTGACTCCATCAGGAAAATCTGGATGTTGAAGTGGGTGGGAAGGGTCAGTTGCTGCAGATAAAGGCTCTGGAACAAATGAGAGCTCAGTGAGAGAAAAAGAGAGATGGTTACCTTTCTGTACCAAAATGAATGACGTTCAGGTTTCCACCCACTTTTGCAATATGTGCTGAGGGCAAGAGGAGATGTAAACAGCAGGCACTGTCAGAGCCCCTGTACTCCATAGAGGAGATGCAGTTTAAATTGATTTTAAGGCATTTTGCAATGGAGGAAGAATTTGTATTCTGGAAGAATAAGACATCACAAGCACATACTCATTTAGGAATTATATGAAGTATGTGCAAAAGCCAAGTTGTCTGGGAGAGAGGTGAATGGGCGTGTGAAGTGTGGACATGAATGTGCGTGTGAGAGAATGGGCCAGTAGGAAGTGTAAGGTGGGTGAGGGTCAATGGCAGGGTCAGAGTGAATGTGGGCATGAGTGTGGAATGAGTCTGAGAGATCAAGCATGTGAGTAAGCGTGTGCGTGTGTGGACGAGGGCGTGTGGGGAGTGTGGCGATGTGTGTGGGTGTTGTGTGCAGGGTTGAGCATGCTTATGTAGCACAGGGAGTCTGGGGTGAAGGTGTTTGGGGAGCGTGAATGTGCACACATGAGTGTGTGAGGCTGAGTGTGAGAATGTGGGCTGAGTGGTGTTGGAGTGTGAGTGTGTGAGTGTGTGAGTGTGTTGGTGTGAGTGTGTCTCACTGTGCAGAGGCTCAGGAGAGGGGCACCTTCTGGCAGGAGGCTCAGGACAGTCACAGCAGGAGTAGGGTCAGTCCAGCCCTGGGGGGACCTGCTCACTGAGGGCAGCAGCCTGTTTTTGAAAACCAAGGGCAGCTTCCAGGTGCTATGAGGGAGGATTGGCAGAATCAGAGCTGTCTTGCCAGAAGATGGCAGTGATTTTAATGTGTAGGATGGAGTGAAGGAAGGGACCCTTGAGCTGTCACAGAAGATGACTTTGGGATTTTTAAACTTAGAAAACAGTGTTATGAATAGAAGCAGTGAAGGGAGGAGGAGAAACAAAGTTTGAGGGGAAGCTAAGGACACACTTCAGATGTGTTAGACAGGCTGTGGCAGGTCATTCGGTCAACAAAGAAGGTCTGAATGCCTCCTAGGCACCAGGCCTGTGCTTAGCAATGCTGCGTCAAACAAGATGCTGAAGGCATCAGCCTCCATGTGGGAGGCGACTCTGCGAGGGGAGAGTGGGTTTATTTCTCTCTAGCCACTGGGGAGTCCAGGGTCCAACCTCTTGGAAGGACCCCAGTGTGTGCTAATGAATGAAAGCAGACTGTGAAACCTTCTCAGGGAAAAGTCTACCCAGTTAAAAATTGTTGTCTAGATTTGTATCCAACATCCATGCTTCTGATGGATTTTGCTTGATTTAAGCTAAGTTTATTTTTTTAAAAAGTCAAAGCACATTTAAACAATGAGTGTAACCTTCACTTTTTGTGTATTGTAGCTCTGATTTTGAGTTTGTGATTACCAGGAGGACATACCTTCCCTAAATCAAGATTGGCAAACTACAGTGTGTGAGCCAGATCTGGCCCCTGGCCTGTTAATTTCAGATAAAGTTTTATTTATGCAATGATGGATTGTTCTGTGGCTGCTTTCACAGCTCTACAACAGCTGAGATAACACAACACTGAGAAAAAAGATTTCCTCCTACTACACTCTTCCTCAGTTAGCCCAATGCTTTGCAACTGGGGTCTCTGTGTTCATGTGCGTGTGTGCGTACATACACACACACACACACACCCTTTGTGATCTGTGTTTGTGTGTATTCAGGGACATTGGCTTCTGATCCCCCCTCACCTCATTGCTGACTTAGGAGTACAGAAACAAGCAAGATCATGGGATGTGGAAAGAATTACTGTTGCCATAAAGAATAGTTTGTTTATGGGGATTAATAAATGACTGAAGGCAATTCAGAAAGACCCTTTGTGATCACACTCTGGGCAAGCTAACCTCATTGAACTAAACTGGTTGCTTAGAGGAGTCACTTCCCTGTGCCCCTCTGGAACCTTGGCTACCACTTCCAGGCTGTGGCAGTGAGCCCTGTACCCACCCACAAACACCCCTGCCTGGTGCACCGAAGAGAGGCACCATCCTGGTGAAGCTGTTGTCACCGAGGACAGAAGACTGGATTCTATGTATTTAAGATCAAACCTGGTTCTCTGTGCCTTTTCATTTGGTTGCAGTACAAGCCAAACCTTTGAGGCATTTTGGCATTTTGATTCAGCAACTTGGTAAAAGGTTTCAGCCTCAAATATCACTATGCCTAGGTGTGGATAAAAGCATATCCGTGCATTTGAAAGATAGCCGGACCTAGCGTACTAGGGCCCAGGTCAACCTGTAATTCTGAAAAGACCAGATCAAGGAAGCAAAAGTCTTTGTGTTTCCAAGGCAACGGAATGGCAAATAACTGGATTTTTAATCCAATGGACAATGTAATGATTCCAGAACCTTTTCAACTGAAAACGGCTATAAAAAAGCGAACGCCTCAGGATCAGCCCTTGCTAGTCCTGGGCGCCTGTTTTTCTAATAATATTTTCAGAAGATGCCCTAATAATATTGATGGAAGCAGCTTCCAGCTTCTAACCTATTGTGAAAACAAAGGCAAGAAATGTGGAGCTATGATAGCTGTATGCATTATGGCATTATACTAATTGACTGACCAGAGGGATTGGTTCCAATGCTTTTTTCCAGTGTGTTTACAAATTATTGAAAAATGTGCTGCTGGAGGGAAGAAGAGAGAGAGTAACCAGTTCAAGCTGGGAAATAAAGAAGATTACAGATGAGACATTTGGACCATGCCTTGAAGGGCCAGTAGAACCCGGTGACAGGGGTAGAGGGCCACAGGTGTGTGAGGGCAGGGAGGGATCTCTTTGAAGAATGTTTGATCAATAACTGTGGCTGGGTACTGTGATGGGAAAGAGAGGCAGGGAGGTTTGAGATTGTCGATGATCACTCCAGGAAATCTGGGTAGCCCTCCAGGCCAGTGATGTCACCAGTATGAGAAATCAGAACCTAGGGTGAGGATGGGTGAAAGAAAGATGTGATGGGGCAGAGGCATGCTGCTTTAAGTCACATGATGTCTTAGTCTCCTCTTTGCTGCTCTGGCAGAATACCTGAGACTAGGTAATCCGGGATGCTAGGTAATCAGGCATGCATTGGCTCATGGTTTTGCAGGCTGGGAAGTCCTGGTCGAAGGGGCTGGCCTCTGGCAAGGGCCTTCTTGCTGCGTCCTCACATGGTGGAAGGTGGAAGGGCCCAAACTGACCTGTTTACTTTGAATCCATTCCCAGGATAACAAACCCACTTCCATGGCAACAGCATTACTCTGTTCGTCAGAGCAGACCCTCCAGGGCCTGTCACCAATTAACTGTCCCACCTCTTAGTGCCAGTAATGTTGGCAACGGAATCACCTCACAGTTTGGATGGGACCAACATTCAGACCCGAGCACACAGTCGTATGCTGAGAACAGCTGCACACTGGTGTCTGCCCCCGTGTCACCACTCCAAGCTGGCATCATCCCTTGCCTCTGTCACCACAAGAGCCCCTATCTGGCCTCCCCACGCTTCCTGTCTGGCTCCCTTCTGATCCTTTCCTCTTGCAACAGAGAGAATATAAATTTTTCACGTCCAGAGATCGTCCTGCCACTCCCCTGCTCAAATTTTTTGTCTTATCATCATGTGTAAGATCAAGTCTGAAGTCTTCAAAAAAGTGTAGAAGGGAGACTCAGCAAAGAGGGAGAGGATCAGGGGAAGGGGCGGGGAGGGGGAAGGGGGCGGCGGCGGTGGAGATGATCAAAATGTTAAATGCTTGCACGGGGGTGGCCCAGTGAAGCCCACTGTTCTGTGTCACTAATATGAACTAGCAAAAAGTGTCATCTCACAGCGGCCACCTCACTCACATCATCGTCCTGCACACTGTGAACCAGCCCCGATGGCCTTGGTTCAGTACTCTCAATGGACCAACCTCATCTCTACCTCAGGACCCTCTGGGGGTCACCTTTCCATCTCGGACCCTCCCTCCCTCTCTTCTGGCCCACCTTACTCATGTCTCAGGCGTGTTCACCAGAAGCCTGCTCTCTGTCCTCACCACACCCCTCCTCTGTCAGGCTCTGTATTAAGAACCTTCTGGGAGCCGGGCGCAGTGGCACAAGCCTGTAATCCCAGCACTTAGGGAGGCTGAAACAAGAGAATCACGAGTTCAAAGCCAGCCTCAGCAATGGTGAGGCGCTAAGCAACTCAGTGAGACCCTGTCTCTACATAAAACACAAAGTAGAGCTGGGGATGTGGGCAGGATATGAGAACCCTCTGCAGCAACCAGGGTACAGGGAACCCTCACCTGGGCAATGGCTGCTGCCAAGGATGGGGACAGGGACAGCTGAGAGGCTAACACATTATGAGCCTGAAAGCTGGAAAGGGCTGATGTAAGACCCTGGAAGTGTGAGGAGAGGAAGAGAAGGAGCTTGAAGGCCAGGACTGGGGACCAGGTGCGGTAGCAACTCCTGGCTCTGCTCCTTCCTCACTGTGTGATCCTGGGGATTCCACTAAACTGTCTGTGTGCTGGGTTCCTCATCTGTCTAATGGAGATGATAAGAATAGTGTTTGCAAGGTGCTCAGGACAAAGCCACCTTTGTAGGAAGAGTCTTGCCAGCATGTGTGAAAGTTGTCAGCTCTAAGAATGACTAGGGAACTGGGGAAAGCAACTGCAGCAACCAGAGATGCTTCCAGGGCTGCTCACTTGAAGGGGCAGAGTGGGTGGATGCTGAGAGTCACTCATTCATCCCTCCAGCCGTCCTGCAGAGCCCGGCATGCTGCAAGGAAGCGGGCTACAGCAGCTCACAGGCTCCGTTCTTGTCCTGAGATTGGACTGCGGGAAACACGCAGATGTCTAGCAGAGGCCTGGACGTGTAGGGGCAGACGAGAGCATGATCCCTTTCCTGCCCATCACAAAAGGCCATGCCTGTCAGGCTATCAAGAGAAAAGCATAACAAATTCACTGGGTCATAGTTTTATGTGACACAAGAGACTTTACCTTGGAGACCCAAAGACCCAGGGTGAACCGTGTACTTAATGTTTAGGTTCAGTGAAGCGTGGACAGTCATGTGGAAGTGTAACTGGGCAGACAGTCGGAGCTCATGGAGACAGACCGAGTGGGCACCAGCCAGGCTTGTGTGCTCAGGGTCTTCTTGGTCTCTCTGTGCAACACTCCCTTCTCCAGGGTGTGGGGTGGGGCCCCTTCTGCAATGAGGTTTACAATGCCCCAAAAGGTAGTGGGTCCTACCTACCGAATGAGGTAGGGGAGAGAACTTCTTTATGGCCGGCACAGTGGTGGGAAGGTTAGGTTTCATGACTAGCTTTGGGGACAAGGGGCTCTGGGTTTTGATGGCCTGCCTTGGGGAGAAGAATTTTAGCTTCTATGGTGTACCTCAGGAGGATTGAGAGGCCACAGACAGGAGGAAGGCAGGGGAAGGTCAGAGAGAAAGTTTCCTTCTGAGGATGTCACTTTGGGGTATCATTTCTGGAGCCCCAACAGATGTGTGAGACATGTTGAAAAAGAGGGACAAGTTGGCTAATCTCTGACCATAGTGGCCTAGAGGATGCAAGTTCACCTGCTCAGAGCAGAACTGGCAAAGAACAAAGTGTGGTTGGAAGAAAAGGGGTTACAACTTCATGATGAGGGAGCTACCTGCGGCAGGTGGACAGGTGGATGCAGAGCTGAGACTCCTATGGCTAGTGAACAGGTAGATACGGAGCTGAGACTCCTGTGGCTGGTGAACAGATAGATACGCAGCTGAGACTCCTGCGGCAGGTGGACAGGTGGACGCGAAGCTAAGACTCTTGCAGCAGGTGGACAGGTAGACGGGGAGCTGAGACTCCTGTGGCTGGTGAACAGGTAGATATGGAGCTGAGACCCCTGTGACAGGTGAACAGGTGGACACAGAGCTGAAACTCCAGTGACATGTGAACAGATGGATATGGAGCTGAAATCCTCGGCCCCTCTTTGCAAGGGACCTCTCTTCCACCACTGTTCCTTGCTCCTGTATCAGTGTAGATAAACATTCCTTTAAAAAAAACTACTTTAGCATTTGTAAGTTTATATATTTTTGTAGAGGAGCTCAAAATTATACAAATTTCAGATCTACAAAAACCTGGGTATATCTGGGGATGAGAGATTTATGCATGGGAGAGTGAATGTTTGTGAGTATGTGTGTGTGCGTGTGCGTGCAGTTGAGTGTAAGAAAGTTCAATTTAGAATAATACAATTGCTTATAGCACATTTCACAAAATATTTTCTTATTAATCTTCAACACCTAATGGGTCAGGTACCATTACCCCCATTTTAGAAAGAACCTGAGATTTAAAACTTCTTGAGTAATCAACACAAGGTTATTGTACAAATTAGAAACCATGGAAGGCTGGGGGGTTTCCCACGGCCATATCCTTCCTCTTGATGGAATTTAGGACCAGGAGAGACACCATGCCTTGAAGTTTGCATCTGAATGACAAAGGAGCAGAAATGGTCTCACTGTGGCCACTGAGAGAGTAATGGTGACCATCCACTGAAGGCTCCATCTGTGCCAGGCATCCATCTCAGCAATTTTCATTTATCCATTTCTGTCTTCCTGACAACTTGGCAAGAAGATCCATTTTATCACCTGTGTTTATATCAGGAGGAAACAGAGGCCATAGCTACTGGGAGACTTGTGCGGTGCCATAGAGCCAGGAGCGAGGGGCTGGAGTTCAGTAAGGCCATCCACTTCCCCAGCCAGGACTCCTAACCACCATGCTGGGCTGGCTGTGTGGGTTTCAGGAGCAACCTATACCATTAGCAGTAAATAATTAGGAGTTAAGCATCTCCTAAGGGGATGAGCAGTAGTCTTTCTGCCCACTCAAACCTCAACCTGTGCCTGCAATACCAACCTTAAGTTCAGTTCAGCCATGTGTTTGGGAACCTACTGATCTCCAGGGACTGGACTAAGCAGAGTGTGGAAAGAAGGCAGTTCATGGGGGCAGCCGAGGGCTTGGAGACATCCATATCCTTGAAGAGAAGAGTTACAGAGTAATGAGCCAAGGAGTGAGTCAGACAGCAGGTTCAGGCAGGACTGGGAACCCAGCTGACCCTGTGGGTCTAGATGCTCAGCCTATCTCCAGCACAGGCCAGGAGGAGGACAGGGAGGAGGGGCTTGTGAAGTGGCCCTTGTCTTCCTAAATTCTCGCTGCATTTTTGAATGTTAGGTGATGCCTCCTAACCAAGGGAGCATGTGCTGGATCTTCAGCATTCTCCATTTTCCCAGGGGGCCCTGTTCCACCTTACAGCAGCCAAGACTTATAGATACAGTCACAGAAGTAAGAAACAGAGGCTGATTTCAAATCACGTTGTGACTCAGTGTGGAGAACAGGAGAAGCATCGTTAAAGACAGAGACTCTTCCTTGGCTGGCTTTCTTTCAGCTCTCCATAAGCAGGTGTGGTCAATTCTCCATCCCACATTTAGTCTTCACAGGATTCATGTGCCTCTAGCGTCGCCCCTACTAGGGCATGCACTGGGCCCTTTCTCTCGTCCATGGCCTGCTCAACTGTGCAGCACAAGGAATGGCTGGGGGTGTAAGAGAAAAGCATCCTGGTTGAACCCCCTCCCAGATTACAGCCTGCTGGACCCCCAGGGTGAGAGCTGTCTGGAGGCAGGGAATGTCCCCGTGATCCCCTGGACCTCTCCCTGGGGTCTTCCTCTCACTGGGGTGACTGTCATTCCCAGCTGCTAGGAGAGCACATCTGCCCTGAGAAATACACCACCCTGCCCTCATCCCTCTCAGAGCAGACGGGATGGCCAGCCCCTGGGGAGGGAGTTATACAGAATCACAGGGGACAATTCTCAGTTAGTCACTAAGGGAGAGCCAGAAGCACAAGCCAGGAAAGGTGAATTCAGCACAGGTCTCTGAGGGCAGCTGCCTACCAGTCCCCACCACAAGTGTTCGGAGGGCCTCGCTCCCAGTTGCCTTCCCCTGACTTGCCTGCACCTCCCCAGGACACCACTCAGTCATTCAGGTTGAAACCAGCCCAGCAGAGAAGCCATGAGGGCAATAGTGTTCCATAAGGGTGATTTCCAAAACTGCAAAGTTCCCATGCTTGCAATGGCAATGTGTGTGTGCCTCTGATATAAAAACATATGTATGTAGGATTAAAACAAAAAGATGTGCTTTCACCCCTCTCTGCTTGCTTGCAGAGACCATCCTTGTGTAGGGCTGAGTGAAGACTAAGAATTTAGAAATGTAATTTCTTCTCTCTCAAACAATGAAACAGCAAAGACAAAAATAATGTTTGATTTTGGGAGGACGTGTTAAGAGAGAACCAAAAAGATGTGAATGGTAATGTATGAGGAAGTCTTCCAGAACAAGGTCATTCATAGATGCTCAAACAAAATGTGCCTGGTGTGGTGCACACACCTGTAATCCCTGTGACTCAGGAGGCTGAAGTAGGAGGATCACAAGTCAAGGCCAGCCTCAGCAACTTAGTGAGGCCTTCAACAATTTAGCAAGACCCTGTCTCAAAATAAAAAATAAAAAGGCTGGGAATGTGGCTTAGTGGTAAAGCACCCCTGGGTTCAATACAAAAGAAAGAAAGAAGAAAAAAAAGTTCATATAAAATTTAAAATATAATAAGAAGCATCCTTCCTGGTCCACATCTCACCTCATAGTCTGGGAACCTCCTGCTTTGGAGTGGACTTTGTTTTTCTTCTGGTTCATTTCAACTACTCCAACTCAGGCCATCAAGGCTGCTTCCTTCTTGCTGGACCCTGCAGTGAGGAAGCAGATGGAGGGAGATCAGATACTGAGATAGGAGTTCCCGCCGCATTCTGCCTAGTCTTTCCTGCTAGTGTCGCTGATACCTTCCTATCCCTGGGGAAGACTGTGTTGCAGACTGGTGTTGTCTGACAACAGATCCCTTCCTGTTTCCCATTTCTGCAAGTCTGTGCCCTTGACGGGATGGGACAGGGAGCTGGGATTGCAGACAGAGGGGAAGGGCTAGGATTACTGAAGAAAATACATGATGTTCAGTTAAAGTTGAACTTTTGATAAACAATGGGTACATTTTTCATATAATGATGCCACAAATGTTCATGGGACATATTTTGACTAAAAAGAAATGTGGTTTATCTGAAAGTTAAATTTAATTCAGTGTCCTGTATTTTCATTTGATAACCCTGGAAACTATGGGTTTGGAGGGATAAAGGCAGGTGATGGAGTGCTTATAGTCAGTAGAGAGAGAACCAAGCCTTGTTCTCACATGGGGGGTGGAAGTGGCAGAAACTCCAGGAGACATGGATCTCCTACAGAGCCTGGACTGTACCCTTCATTTCGAAGACATAAACCATGGCTTTCTGAGGTTACTAGTGACAAACCACCACCACAGGGCCACAGGAAGAATTCTTCTGAGCTGTATACCATTCACTGGAAACAGGATTGATACCTATGCACGTTATCTTCTCTAGAGACACCACTCTTCTATTTTTGTTTTAATAACAGAGGCCAAACTGAATCCCTTCTTCCAAGAACAGTGTGTTAGTTAGCTTTTCATTGCTGTGACAAATTCCTGAGAAAAACAACTTAGCAGAGGAAAGATGATTTTGGTTCATGGTTTCTGAGGGTTTGGTCCACGGTTGGCTGGCTCCAAGGCAGAAACATGGTGCAAGGGTGTGGCGGAGGAGAGCTCTCAACTCAGAGAGCCATGAAACAGGGGAGGCAGTGGGTCAGGGGCAAGACAGAGTGCCGATGGGCATGGCCTGCCCCAAGGTCCCATCCCTCCCAGCAATGCCATCATATCATTAATCCTTGATGAAGTCACAGCCCTCGTGGTCCAGCCAGTTCGCCAAAGCCCCACCTCTGAGCATTGCTTTCAACACGTGAGCCTTTGGGGGACATTCCAGATATGAACCATAGCAAACGAGAACTTCATCTGCTTTCCGCCTTCAAAGGATTTGAGTGTTAACCACAGGCTTTTCTGTGTGGTGGATGTGGGCAATTGATTCTTCTCCTAAAAGCAGAACAGGACCGCAGAGACCATGACTCCGTAGCACTTAGATCATCAAACTTAGATATGCACAAATGAGCTACAACATCCAGGAAAGCTGGTTATTTCCTTGGAGAGCATCATGTGTAATATATTCACACTTTTAATAATTTATATTTTCACATGCATGCTTAAAACTGATCAATTAGCAAACATAAATGGTCTTCATTTCTACAGAGTGCCTCAGAGGAGTGAGGCACGCTTGTGCTCCCCGTCCTCACAGAGCCTCCGTCAATAGCCCCACTGTTTAAGGAGCCAGGCAGTCTGAAGGTCCAAGACACTGCATCTTCACAGTCACAGTCTCTCTTGAGTGGCCAAGGCTCCTGGTGTTCTACCATGGTGTTACTGATGTCTTCAGTGGCCTCGGTCTAGGAGTGTCCCCATTAAAGTTTCGGGCACACTTCAGCAGAGGGAATTTTGCAGAGGAGAAGAATGACATGGCCATTGCTGGTGTTCCCTCCCTAGAAAACCCACCAACCAGCTAGGAGATCATGGTGGCTTCTCAACATGATAAGCACATGTAGTAGAAGCCTCCACAGGGGCCGTAAGAGATGTGAATGGAAACTATTGTGGTTCTGCGTGGGCACCATTGCAGCAAACACTTGTGTTGGCCTGTGTGGAATCAGGAACCCAAAATCTGGAAGTCTGTCTCTGTTCTGCTACTTTGAGCTCGGTGACTTCCTGCAGGGCACTTCACATCACTCAGCCTACTTCTACTCAAACGAGGATGGCTGTATCAAGATCTCAGCTTGTTGAGATAATCTATATGAAAATAGCTGGGTGTGTGTTCACCTATGATAAATACACACAGTAACTAGAGCTCAACAACTTGAACATTGAAGTCAAAATTTAGATAAAACAGTACAGAGCAGTCATTTCAAACCATAAGAACCAGTTAGGAAACAAAACAGATACTTATTAGAGAAAAATGGACAAACTTAAGAATTGACTGGTATGTGCCATCACTATAACTTCTTTAATAAATTAGTTGGCTAAAAGGACTCTTTCAGCACACATCTAGAGTGAGCATTTATGTATTTATACCACACAGTGTTCTATAAATTATAATAGCAAGGTGACCCAAGTAAATATATTTATCAGCTACATAAATAATAAATGACTAGGAATCACTAGGCATGGTTCTGGAGTGTTTCCCGTGCGTAATTCATCTTATTTCTTACAAAACCTTCTGAAATGCTATCACTGATCCCGTTTCATGGCTGAGGAAACTGAGGCCCACAGAGAGATGCTGCCCTCCTCAACATCACCCAGACCATAAATGATGCAGTTCAGATTCATGGTCACAGCCTGTGCTCCAGGCTACATTCCGTATCCATTGTGCAAATAAGTGGTGCATGAATAATTTAGATTTTCCCTTAGGGAATATGTGAGTGGATATGATCACTGGAAACCAAGATCATAGAATTAATAAAACTAGTTCAATGAGAGACGTAACTAAATGAGAGGTAATGTAATTATTTGGACATTTTAAAAGCAAACTATAAAGAGTTTAGGAGAAAGAAAATTCACTATTCAGATTAACTTATTCCCAAGCTTTAGTGTCTACTTAGGAAACAAAAGACAACAGTTCATTTCCTAGGATTTCATCATAATTTAAAAACCAGTAGTTTTGGCAAAGCATGAGGTTTTGGAGGTCTGGATACAGTCCCAGTGGCATACTTCTTTGTGTAAAATTGCCCAACTTTGAAATGTGGTGTCTTTTGAAGAAGGTAGAGCAAGAGGACATTGTAGAACAAAGCTCACCACTGTTTTTCTCTGTCAGCCCATTGTTGAAAGTGCATGTTGGCATTTGAACATTAGGACTATAGTGTTTTCAGTTTGCCTCATTATCACTATGAATTTGGGAGTAAACACAATTAATGATGTGATTCCTTGGAAATGTGTTAGACAATGGTGAATGGAATAAACGTATACATCCTGGAGTAAAATCCAGGCTCGTACAGACTGTGGCCACAGTTGAGTTGTCCCCTTAACTCCCACTCAACCCAACTAGACCAGAGGAGCTCAAATATTTTGATCTCTTGATCTCCCCTTAATGCTTATAAAAATTATAGAAGACCTCAAAAAGCTTTTATCTATATGAGCTACTTCTAATTAGTATGTATTATATTGGATAGCAAAATTTTTGAATATTTAACACAATTTATCTGTTAAGTATTCATTTAAAGTCAAATATAATAAACCCATTATGTATTGATATAAATATTTAATTCAAAATACTTAAATTTTTTCAGAGCTAAGAAGAGTGCCTTTATTTTATAGTGCTGCAAGTGGCTGGTATATCTGTCTTAATACCAGACAGCCATGCTCTCAGATCTGCTTTTTTTTTTTTTTTTTTGGTACTAGAGATTGAACTCAGGGGCACTCAACCACTGAGCCACTCCCCAGCCCTATTCTGTGTTTTATGTAGAGACAGGGTCTCACTGAGTTGCTTAGTGCCTCGCTGTTGCTGAGGCTGGCTTTGAACTTGCGATTCTCCTGTCTCAGCCTCCCTAAGTGCTGGGATTACAGGCTTGCGCCACCGCGCCCAGCGTCAGATCTGCTTCTTTATTCAGTCTGTTGCAAGATATTTTATTCAAGGTATAGGAGGAAGATATGGTCACACACATACTTAGTTGGTCTGTTAATCAACTTTGTATTCCTGTCGTCAAAATACCTGACAAGAGTAACTTAGAGGAGGAAAGGTTTATTTTGGTTCATAGTTTTAGAGGGTTCATTGTATGGTTGGCTGTTTCCAAGGCAGAAACATCATAGTGGAAGGGCATGATGGAGGAAAGCATTTAGCTCACAGCACACAGCAAGCAGAGAGAGAGAAGGGTTAAAGAAAAGACAAACCCTTCCAGAGCATACACCCAGTGACCAAACTTCTCCAACTAGATCCTACCTCCCAGAAGCCCATTAGTTAGTGTGTTAATCTACTGAAGAGATCAGAGCCCTTAGGATCCAATCACTGCCTAAAAACCCAACCTCTGAACCTTGCTGCAAGGGACCTACTTTTAACACCTGAACTTTCAGGGGACATTCCAGATCCAGACCATCAGAGTTAGAAAAGGGAGAATACTTTTCAGAGCTTTTTGAAATTGTGGATACCTGTTCTTCGATAATATACCCAAACTCTACAAGTTGTATATTCTGAAGGACTAGTTGAAATATGGACTTTGAAAACGTATCAGTGAACTATTTTTCCTGTTAATCTGTTTTGTTTGGACCTCAAGTGTCTTCAGTAGAACTCGTAAAATTGTATGAAATGATGGTACATATTACACCAGTTTCCTTAGAGATCTTCTAAATATTGGTATAGTTCATTATACAATATTTTTAAATGTCACTCTTGTTCATATCCCTGATGATCACCTCAGAAAGACTTCAGAACATGTAGAAGCTCAGGATGGCAGACTCACATTTCCCAACATTCTACATTTGCATGAAGATCCAAACTGTATCATTAGCAACAAAACTCAGTTGGTTTTCTGGAAATAACAAGTTCACTTTGTTCATCTTCATGAAGATGACCTACAAATACTCAAGATTGGATAACCTGGGCCATGAAAAAGTGGGTAATTCGTACCACAGTTCGACACAGGTGCTGATTGAAGAGGGAATCATCAGAAAGCAGAAGAGCTACACATAAATTCCATCTTATCACCCTGAGTATTAAATGTACCTAAATTCAAGGGCTAAGATTTCATTAAATTAATAGATTGTACTGATACACCAAGGCCATTCTTGATTGAAGGTGGACCTGGCTGGCTTTTTCTTTTCTTTTTTTCCAGTTAACCATGTAGCAACTGCAAGTATTAGTTGATATCACTGGCTTGATTCATGTTCAGACCCAGAAGTTTTACCTGCCTCGCCTCTTACAGCTTCAGTGCAATTGTGAGCCAAGTCAAAGGACAAATGACATAGGAATATTGTTACACAAATTGTCCTAACTTATAGGTACCTTACAAGGAGTCCTGTGGTTCCTGGACCAAACTTTGAGAACTGCTGTTCTAGACTAATTCTGATCCTGTTGGATCAGTTATTGCTTCTGATTATGAGGAAGTAATTTTACACGCACATAAAATCTGTTCTAGGAAATATTTTTTTTAAAACAGCATGAATTTCTTTGAGCCATGTTCACTGATTGTTAACAATTAAAGAAAGAGTGGTTTTGTTCTGTATTTATAAGTTCATGTAATTCCATTCCTTGAGATGTTGAAGCTACATTTTAGTTGTTGAATGCCTTTAATTTCACTTAGTTACTCACTATTTAGAATACATGTAAAAGTTGAAATGTTTTAAGAATTTAATTTTCATTATTTGTGCACTGTGTGATGCATCGGCTTTAATTCCTTTTAACAAGAGTAATGCTATGTTTGCATTATAAAAGAAACAGTGAAAATGTGCAGCCAAGCATGTTAGACTTGTTCATGAGTCATTTTATTTAAATAACACGTCTGATAAATCGAATAAAAATAGGATCCCCTTTGGACCTTTTTATAAACATGGTCTCATCTAAGATAAATGAATTATTTTCAAGTTTGCATTTGCAAGGGGCTTGTTAAGGACTCAGTAGAAATCCCATGTAGCCTTTCAGTGGACCAGCAGAGGGGCCCCTGTACAGCTTTGTCTCAGCCTGGAGAGGTGTCAGGAGAGACTCCCTGAGGCCACGTTGTGGTTATCAACCAGGTCTCTAGTCACAGACGTTCAAGTTTGCTCTCCTATTTCCTGCTGGCTGACCTTGGACTAAGTATTTAATTTTTCTAACCCATTGTTTCCATAGCAGTGAAATAGGTGCTAATCACATGAACCTCTAACTCTGCGTGTCTTTATGGCCGTTGTGAACCTCAACGAACTTAATGCCTCAGACAAGTTATGGCATAGTGGCTAGTACTTGAGTATTTATCTCTTAGGGCTACTGAAGCAAAGAGCCACCAGCTCAGTGGCCTACCAAGCAGAAATCGAAGGTCCCCAGTTCTGCAGGCTGAAGTCTGAGTTCAGGATGTTCACAGGGCCTTGCACCCTCTGGGTGCTGGAGAAGAACTGGTCCAGTCCTCTCTTGGCTGCTGGTGGACCCTTGGTGGGAACAGCAGAACTGCAACTGTCACATGCTATTTTCCCTGTGTGCATGTCTGGGCCTGAGTCTCCTCGTTACCTAAGGATGCCAAGTAGTCATGTGGGATTAGGGCCCCCTCTACCAGTGTCATCATTTGGATTCAATACATCTGTAATGATCCTATTTCCAAACAAAGTCCCATTCTGAAGTATTGGATGTGAGATCCCAACATGTAAATTCTGGGGAAATACAGCTCAACCCATACCACCTAGCAAACGCTGGTAAGAGTGGGTTTTGTTGTGCGTGTGCTGTTGCACAACAATGAAGATGACCCTTTAACACTGAGTGTGAGAAGTTGGAACTGAGGATAGTTCTGAGGTTTCTAGTTTTGACAACTGGGTAGACATGTAGTGCTTCTATGAACTGGCCCCGAAATCCAAATGAGGAGCAGAGTCTGGTGGGAGTTGGGGGTGTCAGGGTGTGAATGTATTTTAATTAGGGAACCCTCATGCAGCTTGTTAGTATGCCAAGTAAAAATTGTAAAGGAATCCTGAAGAGGGATGTGGGCTTAAGATACAGTATTGGAAGTCTCCAGAAAGTAGATGTGTGTTTCCTGTGTATGATTCCATTAATTCTGCATTCATCAACTGTTTTGTTCCAGGTAGATTTTCCCTACCTAATCAAGTATTTGGGAGATTTGTTTTATATTTAAACAAATCTATAGATATGTTTAGAGAAAAAATGCATAGTCTAACTTGACAAGAGTCCAGGAATTTATGGGAGAGGTCAGTAGCAGGTACAGAGGACCAGGGGTTTTCCTTTTATTATTTTTTTTCTCTTTTTGCCTTCAAAGCAATAGGAAACCATTGAGAGCTATGGGGAGGAAAATGGTATATGAAGGCTCTGTTAGGGAGGCTCTTCTGAAAATAATTGTGTAATGAACTGGAAGTTCCAGGCACAGGCACAAAGTTTACTCTAAGAACCATGGGGAATTATGGCACAGTAGCCCCTCTTATCTGTGATTTCTCTTTCTGCAGTGACTTACCTGTGGTTGACAGAGGTGAAAAAATATTAAATGGAAAATGTTCAGGAATAAATAACTTATATGTTTCAAATTGCATGCCATTTTGAGCAGCATGATGAAATTCTGCACCTTCCCACTGGAAGTATATCATTCCTCTGTCCTGCTTGTCCCTGCTGTGTGCATCACCTTCTCGTTAATCACTTGGCACCCCTGCGAGTTATCATATCAGCCGTCTCAGCACCAGAATGCTTGTATTCAGGTGACCCTTATTTCACTTAATAAGGGTCTAAAGTACATGGGTAGTGATGCTAGCAGTTTAGACATGCCAAAGGAAACTCATGAAGGGCTTCCTTGGAGTGAAAAGATGAAAATTCTCAACTTTAAAAAGGGAAGAAAAGAAGTGTTATGCTGAGTTTTCTAAGATGTATGGAGGGAATGAATCTTCTATCATCGAAATTGTGAGGGGAAAGAAGGAAATCTGCGCTAACTTTGCTGTTGTGCCTCCAACTGTGAAAGCAGTTATGGGGTACTTTGTCTGAATCTCATGCTCATATCACTCAGTGTGTGTGACGAGTGCCTAGTTTCACTGGGAAAGGCATTGACTCTGTGTGTGTGCATAGAGGAAGAAACAGTATATATGTAGGGTATGGTACTGTCCATAGTTCATGGCATCCACTAGGGTCTTGGAACATACCCCTGTGTATAAGGGGGACATGTACTGTGTATTTTGCAAAATATAAGGAAAGAGAAATTCAGAGGGGAAAGGGATCATGGAGTTACTCCCAGATTGAACCACTTACCTTCAGCTGACAGCAGCTGCCCAGGGTGGAGATTAGCGTGGGTTGGGGTCAGCACAAACTTGAGGACAGCCAGGAAGCACTGCATTCCTGAGGAGGGCGAGCATGTGACCACTTGTCTTCTCTTCAAGGGTCGTTCTCTCTCTCCCTAGCATTGTAGCTTCATCTGTGAGACTCAACCAGAGGTGACACATTAACTCCCTAGGACTCTGCTAAAATCAGCAGTTTAATTGAACTTCATAAAACCAGCTGCCATCATGCATCTCTTCTTGGGGGCCCAGTGTGTTCTGCTTCACAGTTAAAGAAACAATCAAGGTTACTATTGTGTTGAAACCGGAAGGGGCTTGAATAACATCTCAGCCTTTGATTCATCTCGTTAGTGTCAAAAAGTGATATGAGCATGAGATTCAGACCAAAGCACCCCGTGACCTCAGAGATGATGAAAAGGGACAGATAACGAGTAGAACAGATGTTCTCAATGAAATGTAGCCTTTTATATAATTTTTTAATAGTTTGTTAAAAGTCTCTCTGAAGGTCAATTATAGTTGCATCCACGGTCATTGTTATCCACAGACACAATGAAGTTATGGGTGTTTATTCATATGAGGTCATTCACATATGGCTAAAATAGAGTTCTCAGTGTGAAGGGGATAATTATTTATTTAAAAGAGTAAGCACAGAGGTAGAACTAGTGGGAGATGGGCAGTCCCTTCCACTGTGGGAGCTGAAGGGGACACAGCATGTTCACTGCCCCTGGCTCCAGCAGCGAGTCACAGGTGCTGAGAAGACGCAGGCCCTGCGGGAGTTAGGATTGGCCTGGGCTGTGCGAGATGCATCCTCTTAGCTCCTGGGAAGTCACAGACACAATTAGAGCAGCATACTCTGTGCTCATACAGCTTTTGCTCTCATCTGAGAGAGCGAATGCGAAACCTTTTAAATTCTTTAAAGAGACTTAGGAGTAAGAGAGTGGGTTTCTGCTCATGTGTGGGGGAAATTGCTTCATGTTAGGTTAGAGAAATGAGGTCAACGTGGAGCTAGCCCTTAGAAGCAGGAGGCACACATCCTTCAGTGTACATGTCTGCAATCCCCCCTCCTCTCCCTTCCTCTGGAACGTGTCTCTCCACACCTCAGCCATGTGGTTGCAGGGGGAACAGTGGTGTTGTGATGCTAGACAGACACGGTGATTTTCCCTGGATGACCAGTCACAGAGCCCCACCATCTGGGGGCAGTGACTGCTCCAGGATTCAGTGCCTTGCCCAGGCTGAGCCCACGAGGCCCTTCCCTGGAGCATTTGAGCAAGGGTGATAGGCACGTATCTCTGGTGGTGGAATAGGAGGGACTAGATCTACAAGTGCCCTTAGCAGGGAGGAGGACCGACATTCAGAAGGAGCTTCAATGGCAACCACGGAAGGAGGGTCCCATGGGCTCATTTCGAGCCCGTTCTTCTCAGGTTACAGAAACCTGGTGACAATTCCCCTGGGCCCAGGGAGTCGTCAGAGGGGTAGTTGTTGTTGTTGTTGTCTGTTTGATTGATGTTTTATCTCCTGAGCGGTTGTCCCTTGCATGCCAAAGGTTCTGACTGATACAGTAGAAGCTCCAGCAATTTGACAAGCAGGAGAGTGCATGTGTACTCTGCTTTGAGGGTGAAGAGCGGCTCCTTTGTGAGTATACCATGAATTACATTCCCAGGGCTCAACTGCCATTCTTTTGGCCAAATTCAATTTACCGAGACGATGCCCCATGCAGAGTAATTAGAAGTGCAGCATGTTTTCACTTGTGTTATTCAACAGTGGCTCTTACACTGGGAAATGGCGTTGGAGCCTATCAGATGTGAGTGCCCAGGAACATCTGAGTGAACATTCAAAAGACAGGATCCCTTCCCTTTTATCTTCACCTGTTTGTGTCAGGTACTGTGTTAGGTGCTGTGGATACCGAGATGAACAGGACAGGTTCCTTTGTTGAGGCACTCAAAGCCACGTGAGCAAACAGCTGCACAGTGATCCGATAGGACCCAAGCCAGGGTGTGCAGACAATGGTGTGGGGACACAGGCAGACTGGAGAGAGCTTCCAGAAAGAGGAATACATCAGGCTGAGCCTGGCAGAACGTCCATAGTGAGATGAGTGACATTCCAGAGGGACCACGAGGACAAAGGCATGTGCGTGGTTGCGTTAGCTCCCTAGAGCAAGAAGATTGTGGCATGAAAGGCAGAGCTGATGATAAGAGGTAAAGAAATTAAGTTAAATCCACCACTTTGCAACTATTTATATTCTAATTCTGAATATAAAAGTAACTTACGGAAAGAACATACAACACCTTAGTAAACATTTTTTGGAAGAATACTTAGCATAATACATAGGACTTTTGCTTAAATTGTGTCATGTGTTAACTACCGTGTGTCAATGGAATATCAAGTGCATTACCTGGTATTTTATTGTGAATTTTACATGGAGCTGTAACATTACCTGAGAGGCAAAAAGGATTTCCAATGTCATTTCATCTTCTTTCCATTACTTTACCAAACAAAGACAGTGAGGCCCAGAGAGGATGAATGGTCTATTCAAGTTCCCTGGAAAATGAGTCTGGACTAGTGATTTCCAAATTGTGGGCTGAGACCTGCTGGTAAAGGGTGTGAAACCAGCTCTGTAAAACTCAAAGAGGAGAGGGAGCAAAAGACAGCCAGGCAGGATGGAGAGGTCAAATCCCACTGCACGTGGTAGGAATCAGGACTGGTGACCTTCCATTTCACTGATGTATCCAATGACTAGTAAGTGTAAATACGCACACGCACGTATGTACAGGTGCATGTGTTCTGGCTGCAAAGTTAAATGAATTTCTCACTTTAGCTTGCCAGAAATAAAGGTTGAAGAAATAGTGTTCTGAGTCCCGGGCCCCGGGCCCCAGCTGAGGTGTGGTCACTGGCCTCCGTGCATCTTTGGCAACACCACGTTCCAGGCGCATCCTGACCCCCGTAGCAGGCACCCTATTCTTGCACACTGCTCTGTCTTCCCTGGCCACTTCCTTCCCTCCCTCCCACTGCTCCCTGGGCTGAGGTTGTTCCTCCCTGTCCCCTTTGGTCACCCTGCTTTCACCATGCGACCCAGCTGTCTTGTTTTGATGATCGCTTTCTCTGTTCCATCTTAATTTGGGATCCTTGGAAACAGAAGCTGAGACCAGGACTTGAATGCAACTCTGACATTTAGGAGGTGACCTGAGCAAGCAAGGAGCGAGGACCCGGGAGGAGGGAGAAGGCCCCATCTGCATTGAATAGAGGGTCACTCTGCTGGACTTGGGAGGATGTGGAATACTTCCCCAGGTGATCCAAGAAGGTGGGCTTCTGTCCACCAGGTCCCCAGAGGTTGCAGGTGTCCTGGGGCTGTGCTTACTTGTAGCCAAACAGCTCTCCATCTTTGGTAAAGGTCCCTGGCAAAAATTACCAGACAGGTGCTCAGGTGTCCATTGAGCTTCAAGGAAGCATCCCCCCAGCAGTGGCTGAAGTGCAGAGGGGCCCAGGAAGCCTCTTCAGTGCCCCTGCCACACTCCCAAGGCCTGTCACACACACTGGCCCTTGGTAAAGCAGCGTGGAATCCAGGGACCTGTTCCCCGTGACTGCTCTCTTGCCTTCTCCTACTGACCCCACTACTGATTTTCCTCTACATTTAGCTTCATCCTCTTTTGTTGGACTAATTTGTCTGAGAGTCCCTTGAGTATCCACTTCTTATAGTATAGAAAACTGTATTTACACGTGAAAGTTACTTGCTTTCCACACAGAAATCCATTCTTCCTCTCCCATTGAATTATTTATTTTTCTTTGAAGAGCACTGAGCATAAAGGTTCATTTATATCCCCGACTTCTCATAACCGATCGTGTCAGGAAGCCAGTATTAAAGGCAGCCTGGGAATTATACATGCTGGGACAGGAAGGATAAATCACCAAGAGCACCGGTTCTCAGACACAGGAGGCCAGCCAGAGTTCAGCTGGGCTTTTCCAGAGCATGTGTGCGTCAGCCTTGACTGGTTCTGAAATAAGGACCGGAACGCAAGTTTTGTCATGAATGTAGAAAAAATTTAATGCATAGACTCTGCCTCTGTTTTTGATTAGGTTTCATAGTTTTCTTTTTCCATCACTGAAATTTGAAAGTGGCAAGATCCTAATTACAGACATTTCAGATTTGTAAGCAAGTATATGTCCTTGGTCTTTGTTTTCCAGGGCTCCCTGTTTTAGACATGGATGTGTTCACTAGTTGCACTCCCAGAGTGGAGAAGTTGGGGATTTTCAATATCCTTATTAACCTCTCGTCTTCTGGTACTCATGACAAGCTGATGTTGTATCTGATTTCTGCTGTGCATATAAAAACCAATGTTCCTGCCGTCATCCCCTTGGACACCTGATCATTGAGACCAGGGTTTGCTTGGAAGGTGCCAGTCCCAGTTCCCATTGTTTCCACCCTATCCTCTCCCTGCATAGGGATGGTGCGAACTTAGAAGCCTGATAACAAAGGTCACCTGCCTGCAACCCAAAAGCAATTTCTGTCCAGAAAATTCATTTGCAAATCAAAGAGAACTTTCAACATAAATCCTCATTCTTTAGGATGAGCTTCAAGCCTTTTTTTGCTTCTGTTTTAGCCTCTCTTAAGGCTAAACTCCAGTCAGAGAGAGTAGATATCAGTTTAATAAACCCGGTTTCTCTCATTAGGAGCATTTCAGCATGCTGCTCCCCAATTTGGAATGCCTTCCTTCCCTTTGATCACCAATCCTGTGAAATTTAGGACTGCATTCAAATGCCACCTCCTTCAGGAAGCCGTCCTTGGTAATCAGCCTAGATGAGGTGCCCCATCACACCACAATACACTTGTCATTCCAAGTCCTGGTCTTCTGCCTCTGTCCCTTCCAGGCAGGCTCATAATTTAGACAGGGTCTGTGTAATTTAGTACAATCCCTAGAACCTGGCACAGGGCCAGGCAAATAATAGGAAAAGAAATGGATATACTTGCTTTACTGGATATCATGGTTTCAATCTTAAATGTCCTTTCTTTACTCAGCTTTTTGTCATTGTGATCCAAATACCTGAGAAGAATATCTTAGAGGAGGAAAAGTTTATTTGGGGCTCATGTTTTCAGGGTTGAGTCCATAGCCAGCGGATTCATTGTTCTGGGCCTAAGGTGGGGCAGTACATCGTGGTGGAAGGACATGGCAGACAAAAGAGGGACAGATGTAGTCCAAAGCCAGTGACATTTTTCTTCCATCCACACTCACCTGCTTATGGTTACTACCCAGTAGTGCATTTAGGTTATTAATCCATCACATGAATTAATCCACTCATGAGGGTCTAGCTCTCTTAATCTGATCTTTTCATTCTGAACATTTTTCCATATTACCTATGCATGAGCTCTTTGGGGGACATTTTTAGATCCAAATCCTGACATCCTCCAGAGGCTGGCATACTGGAGGCTTGGTCCCCAGCTGACAGCGCTCTTGGAAGATGGTGGAACCTTTAGTAGGTGGGACCTCATGGAAGGCGTCTGGTCACTGAGGACATGCCTTTGGAGGGAATCTCCCACCCCAGCCCCTTCCTGTCCTTCCCTGTTTGCTTCCTGCCCCCATGAAGCTAGCAGCTTGGCTCCAGCTTGTGCCCCCCCACCATGATGTTTGGCCTTACCAGAGGTCCAGAGCATCAAGATCCAGGACCCTGCACTGAAACCTCTGATTACACAAGCCAGGATAACCATTTCCTTGCTTCTGGTCATTTTCTCAGATTATTTTTCTTGTGCCAGAAAGCTGATAACACTAGGGTTTCCACATTTGGCCGCAGTGGAAGTTGCATGTCCTTCGCACACCCAAGGAACATTTCCTTGCATCTTGCAGCACAAAAGTTGATCTTTCTTTCCATGGTAGGATTTCATATGATCAACTTGAAAGACGATGTGCAAATTCTCCATGTTCCTATTGGAAAGCAGTTCCTCAGCCCTCAATCCTTTCCTGCCTTCTGAGTTGTTTTGTTTCCATAACGGGTACCCATTAGCTTATCTCTGGGTGCCTTGAATACTAGATGACCTCCCTTCACTTCTCCAAAGGAACAGAATCAGAAGGGTGTGTATGTAAAGAGAGACAGATTTATTTTAGAGAATTGGTTCATGCAGTCATGGAGGCTTAATACAACCAAGCTGTGGAAGACGGACCTAGATGTATGAAGGACCTCAGTGCAATCAAGTTACCGAGTGTCTGGGGTCAGCCTACTTATAATAACTAAATACTCACATATGGAAAGACTGATTTACATCACAAGAATTTTAATTAGAATTTTATTAGCATAATTGATATGATGTTAAAATTAATTAGCAATGATTTTTCCCAAGTCTGATTTAAAGACATTACTTGAAGGTACAGTAGAAAACATTTTATGAGCTGTTTCTGTACCAAAGACCATGGATGTAGACAATTTCCAACGCATCACTGTCATTTGATGTTTGTGTTTCTTTTGGAATCCTAATCTCACTTTAAATATGCAGCAGGCAGTTCCCATGCCATATCACCCTCAGATGTGGGTATAAGATTTCACACACAAGGAGAAATAAACTGCAATAATGTATCTGCCTATGGTAGTATAATAACTTAAAAGGCACTGAATTATTTGTAATACCTGAATGATGTCTGACATGGTCGAGAAATCAGGACAGCATATTTTTCTCTAATTCATGAAGAAAAAGCATACTGTAACTTATAATACATATCAGAATACAAATTGTTTTCTAGTACAAAATAAAAATTAAAAAACAATGGCTCAGGAAAATTAATACTTTTCCTATATTCTAGCAACTGACTGATGTGGAGTTTTTATTCTGATGTAACACTTCCATATAGTTGATAGGACTGGTCTAGTAATTCAAATTATAGTGGAAGAAAATCAACTTCCTTTGTATATTATAAAGTAAGGCATATTCTCTTTCCTGGTAAATGAAATTCACTTGAAATGCAGCTCTCAGAATTGTCTAAACTTGTCCCTCTGCACTTTCATGTTAATCTGACTTTTTAAACCATCCTTTACAGTGCTGTGAAAGTTGTCTATGGACTATTATTTGTGAATATTGAAAATTGAGTGGGACCCCTCCTTGCACAGCTATAAGGATTCTGTCCACGTGTATTTTCCTGTAAACCACTTGGCACAATTTAAACATGTACATCATCTGCAGCTGCTGTTCTTCAAAGGGAAGGTTATATATGTAAATAGAGACATTTATTTTAAAGAATTGGTTCATGCAATTGTGGAGGTTTGGCAAGTCCAGAACCTGAAGGGTGGTTAGCAGGCTGGGCGCTTGTTGAAGAGTTGCAGACCGAAGGTGGTCAGCTGGTGGATGTCCCTCTTCTAAGCAGGGCAACCTTTTTCTTTTGAGGCTTTTAACTGATTGGATAAGGTTTACCCACCATTTGGGTAATCTGCCTTATTCAAAGTGTACTTATTTATATGTGAATATCCTCTAAAACATACCTTCACAGAAACATCTAGAATAATGTTTGACAAAATACCTGGATACCATGGCTTAGCTCAGGTGATACCTAAAATTAATTTGACAGTATCATACTACCTACAGATATAGAGATCCACCTGTAACTTCCTTTTTGATTTAGCCTTATTTTTGAGATTTACCCATCCAGGAGTATATAAGCATATTTCATTCCTTTTTCTCTCCTTTGTAATAAATATGTCATTGCATGAATAGACCACCATGCATTTATCTGTTGTCTGATTACTAGATATTTTGGTGGTTGCCATGATTTTATTGATGGACATTTAGCAAGTCATGACTAGAGCATGTGTTCTTAAGAAAATGTGAAAGGTTTTTCTGGGCGTTAAAATTGCTGGACCAAGGAATTCTGTTTTCAATTTTAAGGATTACCCTCTATTTATTTCTAAAATGGGTTTTCCATTTATCTACCCACTGTCAGTTGATGATAGTTCCTATTTAACCTTAAGTGCCAGTTCTCATTAGCCTTTAAAAATTTTGACAGTTGGATAGTCTGATTGCTTTAATTTGTGTTTCCTGGGATGATCTCTGAAGTTTAGCATGTATTCAGAATAGTTTTCTGTGAATTGCCTGTGCCCACCTTTCCCAATTTTACCACTGGATCGTGAATGGTAGTGTTGGAACCAGGTCCCCTGGGTGTAGGATCCAATCTAAGTCATGTGATCATGCACAAATGTAATCTTTATTCTTTGTAGTCTTTTATAATCTTTAAAATGAGACATTATATAAAGGTGTCCTAAGTTCTTAATGAATTAATACATGTAAAATACCTCAGGCTTGATATATAAGTGAAAGTCATTATTAATTTTTTACCACTTTAGATAGTCCTGTTTCATTTAGAGTGTATTTCTTTTATTTGTTCTAATTAGTTACACATGACAATACAATGCATTTTGACACATCATACATAAATGGGGTATAATTTCCCACTCTTCTGGTTGTACATGATGTGGAATCACACCGGTTGTATAATCATATATGCACATAGGATAATAATGTCTGATTCATTCTACTATCATTCCTATCGCTTACCTGTTCCTCTTCCTTCACTCTCCTCTGTCTAATCCAAAGTACCTCTATTCTTCCCTAGGCACCCTCCCCCTTATTGTGAATTAGCATCCATGTATCAGAGAAAACATTTGGCTTTTGTTTTGGAGGGACTGGTTTATTTCACTTAGCGTGATATTCTCTACTTTCATCCATTTACCAGCAAATGCCTTCATTTCATTCTTCTTTAAGGCCGAGTAATATTCCATTGTGTATATGTATCACATTTTCTTTATTCATTCATTGATTGAAGGGCAACTAGGTTGGTTCCATAGTTTAGCTATTGTGAGTTGAGCTGCTATAAACATTGATATGTCTGTGTCGCTGTAGTATGCTTATTTTTAAGTCCTTTGAGTATAGACCAAAGAGTGAGATAGCTGGGTCAAATGGTGGTTCCTTGCCAAGTTTTCTGAGAAATCTCCATACTGCTTTTCGTAGTGGTTGCACCAATATGCAATGCCACCAGCAGAAAGACATTAATTTTTATGAGACATTTATTCACTGTTGATATAATCTAGATTGTAATATATTCTCTCAATCTGTGATAGTGCTATAATTTTTTTAACTTAAACATTTTAGTGTATTCAAATTTTGTTCTTTATATGCCAGAGAAATCCCCCTTTATTGTAAGTTCATAGTATCATTTTCATTTATTTTCTTTCAAAAATGTTTTAACACTTAACCCTTCAGATTTATTCTTGAATCTATCTTCAACTTATCATTCTGCACCGTGTGAGGTATATTTATCAGCTGCAGGAAAGTGCTTCTTTTTAAATTACTTCTGACTCTCTGATATGTAATATTTTTTGTCTTCAAAACTGCAGCATCATTATTTACCTTTACACACCTGTGCTGTCTTACCAATGCTTACATTATGGTGTATATCCTTAATGACTTTAGGAATCCTATTGGGTTAACATGTGTTAACTCCTGCAACATCTCCTCCCAAATGCACCCTGGACTTTAATTCTTGATTACCTCCTTCACTCCTATGAGAAGCAGAAAAAGCCCATGGGGCTTATGGGAGCTAAAGAGGGCTCCGGTTGGGAAGTGAGAAGAGGGGACTGGGGAAAGCAAGGAAGCTTTGCCTCAGGCCCCCTCTGACAACCTGCCATTCTTCTATTCTGCTTCAGCCCTACCAGGGCACTGCCAAGTGCTCAGTTACCAACTCCCTGGAAGGAAGAAGGAAAATGCTCTTCTCTCTGGTTTGGGGTTCTCCAAACTTAAGAGGGCGTAAAATATGGGCTAACACCTCATACTAGTGTCCATACACTCTCGTGATTCTCCTCCAGTCTTTTTCAGCACTAGTCCCTCTGGTCCAGGGAGAGTGTGGGTGTCCACCACAGGATGTCACATTGTGCCCTCAGCTCTGTGACTCCTGATGACTATTCCAAACCAGGCTGTGCATCTGATATGCAAAGCCAAAGGTTGTTTTGTTTTGTTTTTAGAATTACAAACGCTTTGTTTTTTGTATTAAAAAATTGCTTGTTCCAAGAAATACACTTTGACTATTGACCAGTGACTCCTCAAGGACTCTCTAAAAATTCTCCTCTGAAACCTAAAGCAGGCTGTGAGTCTGCATTACACTACATCGGCTACTGCCTTGAAATACCTTCTTTCCAACACAGTGCTCCTCAACTTATGAATGGGTTATATCCTGATAAACTTGTTGCAACTAGGAAATACCATGAATTAAAAATGCATTTAATATATTGATTCTGCCAGTCATCATAGCTTAGCCTGGCCTACTTCAGATATTCTCAGGACACTTAAATTAACCTATAACTGGGCAAAAGCATCTAACACAAAGGCCATCTTGTCATGAAGTGCTCAATATCTCATGTACACACACAGAGGGGTGGTTTTTAGGTGTGGTGGGTTGCAACAACAGAAACTCAACATCCGGAAAATGCTGGCAACATGCACCAGACCAAGGGCTGGGCTGAATGAACCACAGCTCATGGCCACTGCCCAGCGCCTCCAGAGAGGATCATATCACTAAAAATTCAAAATTTTAAGTACAGCTTCTACTGAATGTGGATCAATTTTACACCATTGTAAAGTCAAAAAGTCCTAAGTCAAACCATCAAAACTGGACGCCATCTGTAGTCCCTAAATTTCCTAACGTCCTAATATTTCCAGTATTTCCTAAAACTAAGGGATGATGAAGGTAAGTCACTCTAAAATTAAATAATAATGATAGACGTAGGGTATATGTTGAAGGAAAAACTAGTGTTCTATAGGAGTATTAGGAACAGGAAATACTTTTATTTATTAAAAGAATCATACACTGAAATCACTATACATTACAAGTCTTTCTTTTTATTTTTAATACAAACCAATTCTATAACTACCTTCTAATTTAATCCATGGATACCAAGGACTTCTTTATGTCTTAGTAGTTGTTTCTAGTATAATTTTTTTCTTCTGTCACATGCCTTAAAAACAAAAGAACGTGTCACTAATACTACTACTTCCTTGTTTGAAGGGATATTGTGATTTGAGAGGAGACTGAGATGTGATGTCTGTTAACTACAGAACTGCCAATCAAACAGGATCTACTCCCTGACTCAGTGGGTAGATAGGAGGAGGATGTCCATTTGCCAAAGTTTTATTTTTATTTTTCCAAGACTGAGATTGAACCCAGGGCCTTATGCATGCTAGGCAAGTTTTCTACCACTCAGGTCACCTGCCAGACGTTTTTGTTTTATTTTTAGACAGGGTCTCATCAAGTTGCCCTGGTTGACCTTGGACTTGCCATCCTTCTGCCTCAGCCTCCCAAGTAGCTGGGATTACATGTGTGCACCACTGTGCCTGGCTATTTGTGAGGGTGTTTAATAAGCATAAGGTGAACTAGAAATGAGTCAGATTTATCCTTGAACTTCAGCTCTGTCTTCCCTTTCAGGAAAACATTTATCCCAAGTCCAGAGATAGACAGTAGTGAAAGTAGTAAAACTAGATTTTATTCAGAAACTATTGCAATAGGGAAAAAGAGTCCTCAGGGTGAAACAGGACTGCGGTCTGAATACATGAAAGCCAGGGATCAAAGTGAAGGTCAGTGATAGAGAATGCAGCAGCCACATCAAGGGTGGGGTTGTTCTTCACCCTCCTAGCACGACTGCTGCTGAAAACAGTGCGAGTTGGTGGCATGTCACCTGGGGCATGGTGGCAGGGGAGATTGATCAAATGTGGTGGAGATAAGACATCAAGGATGGGAAATTCTCCCTAATTTTGCAAGATTCCTGTCTAAACTGGACTCAGCAAGTCAGGGCAAGGTCGAGGCCTAGTTGAAAAGCATGCTCAGAGTGCCTGACTGAAGTTTGGTCAAGGAGAGGGTCTTTGTTAGATCACCAAACCTCTGTGATACAAAAACAGCTCTCAGACAGTGCAAGGATAAATTGTGCTTATTGCGCGGCACAAGAAGTCACACAGAGAATGCTGGAGCATTGCACAAAGGCATTACCTAGATGCTGAGGTGCACAGAGGCCCTCAGGAACCAGGTGAGTGGTGTTAGAGGAGTTGTTTTATGGTGACGGTTCCTGCTGGCCAGTTCTGAGAATGGCATGACGAACTTACTGTACAGGGGGGAAGCCCTGTCCCCATGAGAGGAGGTCCCCAGAGCCACTCAGCATTGCATGCTGCTAAAGCTGAACATGAACATTAAATTTCCTACATTTTATAGACATTGACTCAGTGAACTTTTTTCCATGTGATTCACTTATGGACTATTTTCTAGAAATTTCTGAATAATCTAACATGTATTTGTTGAAGTCGGACTCTTCGTTTTGAATTCCAAATAAATTGATTCCCTTCTTTTCTTTGTCTTTTACGTTTACAGTGGCAAGGAAGTTGATAAACTCTGTTTTAGTATAGAAGTCACCAAAAGTTTACATTAGGCATGGGCAAGTGATTTCAATTCCAGTACTAGAGGGAAAAATATTTGTATTTTATGCTACTAAAATCACAGCATTTTCTGTCTACCTAATAGGTTAAACAGTCAATTTAAAAATTACTCAGAATTCTCGGGTAAATATGATAAAAAATGACTTGTAAAAGATAGGGAATAATTGTAAAATTATCAAAGCATTTTGAAGGACTGTAAAAACCAGGCACTGAGGATGAAATCAGGCAGGGTTTGTTAAGGTGGCTGTAGCATTAATTTGTCACACTTAGATCTTACAGAGTTCTGAGGAAGAGAGAGTGCTAGGCTGGGACAAGCTTTACGTGGTGTCCTGAGTTTGGAGCAAAACTCTGACAAAAGTAAGCGTCATTATGCAGATGGCTTGTGGTCACTTATGGGTGCTGCTGTTTAAACTGTATAAATAATTAGACATAAAAAAGTAATAATTTAGGAGTATTAAATTACTCTGTAAATATGGAGTTCATTGCTCAATAAATAGTTAATATAAGACTTAAATTTACATATGAAAGCCTAATTTTTATCACTTAATTGATTCAAAAAGGATATATAAATTCTCCCCCTGGGGAGGCAGAGTCCACGTCAGTTGCCTAGCAGGTATTGAGAGACCCAGCGGCCCTTCCTACATCGTGTGCACAGCAGGATGAGGCTCTCAGGGCAGCTCTGGCCTTCACCTTGGTGGGGTTGGAGCTTATCAGAACCACTTGAAGGTGGTTTTCAAAACAGCACTTGTTTTTCTTCCCTACTCAGGCCTGACACCAAATGCTTCCTTTTAAGGGGGAGAGAGCATTAATTCCCAGCCCCGGGAGTCTCCCATCAGAGTACCCATTATTTACCATCTACCTCTTGCCAGTCACTCTTCTGGGTGCTGGGTAGAAGGGCTGGAAACCTCAGGTGTGAGTTGTCTCCTCTTGTGCATCCACCCGTAGTCACACTGATGGGGACGGAGGTCCCAGCCTGTGGCCCCCTGCTGGTACCCAACCAACAACCAACCACACAGATTCCCCAGACCCTGGAGCAAAGCGTGGCTGAGGATTCTCCCAAGTTTCATTTTCGCCACATCACAGTGCCTGGAGCAGAAATGAGCTGTCGTTTTGAGCTCTGCACAAATTAGATTTGTGAGCAAAATAAATGGTTGCTGTTTCAAGCTACTAAGTTCTGGAGTAGTTTGTTGAGTGCTGTGTTATGGGCTGAACTGTGTTCTGCCAAAATTCGTAGGTTAAAGCTCTAACCCCTGGTCCCTCAGAATATGATTATATTTGGAAGCTAGGTCTTTAAAGAGGTGATTAAGCTAGAATGAGTCTGTCAGGGTTGGCCTTAATCCAGTCTGGTGTTCTTAGGAGAAGGAGACACCAAGAATACACAAAGAAGAAAAGACTTCATGAGGGCCTAGAGGAGAGGTGGCCATCTGCAAGCCACAGAGGGGCCTCCGAGAAAGCAACCCTGCTGATACCATGATCTTTGACTCCTGGCTTCGAGAAGTGTGAGAGAACAAGTATCTGTTTTCTAAGCCCCTCATTCTGTGGTATTTTGTTACGGCCATCCTGGCAAACTAATGGACACCACAGCAAAACAGATTCAGTCTGCAAGTGTTAACAGTCCCTTTAAGATTTTGCCGCTGGCTATTGCTTCACAGAACACTACTTTCTATAATTGTTTGCTTCCACAGCACAAACACCTATCATGGTATGTGACTTGGTTGGGTAAAGGAACATTTTAGAAAACCTGATGCAGTTCGTGAGCCATTCCTAAATCATGGCTTACCAGACTTCTCTTAGTCAGTAATGTCAACATACCTGGCCTTTCCTTTCACCCACTGATCTTATCTTCTCTGGAATTTACTGGGCTTGTGTAATTATTTTTGAAAGGTGAAGAAAATATTTGCCCCAAGGATCAAACATCTGCCATTAAAGGTCCCAAAAGATAAAATATTTGATAAACTTTTTTTTTTTTTTTTTTGCAATAGACTAGCTACAGAGTCATTAAACTATGTTGAGAATCTCACACATGGCGAAATGTTCCATACTAATTCAAAGATATATTCTGGTCTTTTCTTTTTCTTCTGACTTCTGGTGCCATCACTCTGGGCAATATGAGTCTGTTATCTGCTCCTGCCTGGGTCGGAAGTGGGGCTTCCCCACCTCAGGCACCACACTGGCTATATCCTCTCCTCTCAGTTTGCTCCTTGTCCTTCTGGGCATTGAAGACACAGTAGAGGGCGTCTGCAGGAGGAGGCTGGGCTGGATAGGAAGGTTTTTAGGGCTGGGGCATGAGGAGTCCTTCAGGGAAAACTGGGCAGTTAGAGGCCCTTGGAGTAAAACTGACAGCATTCTGAATCATGCAGGTAAATGCTTTGACCTGCTATGTCCCCCAAAACATTACATGTTGAAGCCTGCTTACCCCATGTGACTGTACTGGAGATGGGGCCCTGAAGGAGCCGATCAAGTTTCAGTGAGTTACAAGGGTGGCACCTTGTCCAGATAAGGACTGGTGTCCTTATGAAAGTGGAGGGGACAGAGAGCTTTCTCTCCTGCCAGGTAAGGATGCAGGGAGAAGGCAGCCACCTGGAATCCAAAGAGCCCTTGCAGAAATCGAACACCTAGAACCTTAATCTTGAACTTTCCAGCCCCCAGAACTGTGAGAAAATACATTTCTGTCCTTTAAGACATTGTGCCCGTGGAATTTCATGTGACAGCCACAACAGTTAAAAGCATCTATTATTCCACCGCACCATGCTTGGTCTTCTTTTAGTAGGCTGGTGTTAACTGCTGGCCTGTGTCCCTTTCCATTTAGGAGAAGACAGTGCTGGATATTGAATGTTCTAAGTTTTGCAACAAATGCTGCTTATAGAATGAGGATTAAGGAATGAGGATTAAGAAACTGATTACATCATTGAAGATCTCAGGCCTTTTAAATCCAGTGTGGCTGGGGTAGACTGATTCTCTCTCCAGGTGAGATGCTGAGGCATTATAAGCCTGCTTAAGGGGTAACGTGACCTTCCTGTCTGCACTTTTGAAAGTAGACTCCAGGGGGCAAGGTCAGAGGCAGGCAAGGTTGGAGGCAGGAGACCAGTTAGAAAGCTCTTCTAATACCTGGAACAGAGACGGGGCTTCAACCAGATGGATATAGGGATGAATTTAAGACATGGTCAGATTACAGATATGTTTTGAAGACAGATATGACAGAATTTGTTGACAGCTTGGTTGTGGGTTTCAGGAAAGAATGGTTTTATTAATTGAGATGCTAACAATGATGAGCAGAAGGGTTTTATTTTTATTTTTATGTGGTTTTTTTTTTTTTTGGATGGTTTTTGTCATTCATTCGTTTATGTATTTATTATTTTTGGTACTAGGGATGAACCCAGAGGTGTTCAAGTACTGTGACATATCCTCAGCCGTTTTTATTTTATTTAGAGACAGGGTCTTGCTAAGTTGCTTAGGACCTCACTAAGTTGCTGAGGCTGGCCTTGAACTTATAATCCTCCCGCCTTGGCCTCCCAAGTCACTAGGATTTCAGGCACGTGCCAGGATACCTGGCTGATGAAATGGTTTTAGAGGAATGTCACAGTTTGGGCCATGTTCACTTTAAAATGTCATTAAGACCCCAGAATGGGGACATCACCAAGGCTCAATGCTCCAAATCTGGGAGATGAGGCAGTTCTGGACTGGTGGTGTAAAATCAAAAGGTGTTTGTCTACAGAATCAAGCAGCCACTCACTTTCAATGCCCAGGAGAGTTGAGCCTGTGTACATTCCCAGCATACAGTAGCCCCTGTGCCCTCAGCAGATACGTTCAAAGATGTCAGGTCAATGCTGGAAATCATGCATAGTATTCAACTGTGTATATACTGTATTTTTCCTATGCATGCATACCTTCAATAGAGTTTAATTTATGTATTAGGCACTTGAGAGATCAATACAATAGCCATTAATAGAAAAATTATAACAATATACTATAATAAAAATAAGTCAATATGGTCTCTCTCTTGAAACAGTCAAGAAAAATGTTAATATTTTCTAATCACAGTGGATTTTGTATAAGTGAAACCATTAAAAGCAAAGCTGCAGATAAGAGGAGACTGCTGTAATGGTTCACATCACCTGATTTCTGTTTCCAAGTGCCCATGTTTGACAACAGACTACATTGTGACCCTGGGGCGTACCCTGATCTAGTCAAAGCAACAAGATGGGGAAGCTCCCTGACTGAGAGCAGGGAAAGGAAAGGAGGGGATCAAGAGGCCCGGCTGCTGTCACCTAGAGGTCAGGTGACAAGGGAGAAGCACGGAAGGAGAAGGTGCCTGTGAAGTGGGAGGTACCCAGAGAGGGTCTCACATGGAGGGAAGTCAGTATTGGGGTGCCTCTTCCCTGCCCATCTTCATTGACTTCCTTGATGTGCTTATTCAGACTCAGCTTTAACTACTGTCTAATCGCAATGATTCCATATTTATGTCTTAAGCTTACCAGTTTACCACCATCTTCAACCCCTGCTCTACCCAATCTCCTTTTCTGTCAGCAGCCAGAGAAACATTTGCTTAAATATCACATCCTCATTTAAGGCTTCCCGGGCCTCTAGTTTCCCTGTACCCCCTTTTCCTATGCCTTCTCCTTAGAACTTGCAATTACTGCTATATACTCCTGGTTGCTTGCCTCCTTCATGAAATGTGTGCTATGTGGCAGAAGGACTTATTTTTTCAGTGCTCCAAGGATGTTTGTTGAATCACTGAATGAGAGAAAAGGAAATAGGACCTGTGAAGGAAGGCCAGTGAAGAGGAGGAGGCAAGAAAAAGTGAGAAAAATGTGGGAAAGAGAAAATTTCATCCACTTTTCTGTTGCTATAACAAAATAACTGAGACTGGTAAGTTTATAGAGAAAGGAATTTAATTTGGCTTATGGTTCTGGAGACTAAGAAAATTAATAACCTGGCTTGACAAGGGCCTTGTGCTGCTTCAACCTATAGTGGAAAATGGAATGGCAAACAGGTCTGTACAGAAGATGCAAAACATGAGGGGACTGCCTTGCTTTACCTCAACACACTGTTGTGGTTACTTGTGGAGTCCTGCAAAAGTGAGACCCCACTCACATGAGAGAGGCATGAATCCATGCATGAGGACTCTGCCCATGACCCAGATGCCTCCCAACACAGCTGTGCCTGGAACTAAGAACTGACATGCATTTTGGTGGGGAAAAACCACATTCAAACCTCTGCTTCCCTGGTGATCACTAATGAGAGCTGGGTGATGTGGCACTATAGTAGTGAACTTTCTGTCACTATAACAAATATGCCTGAGATAATCCCCTTATAAAGAGAAAACATTTGTTTTGGCTCGCAGTTTTGGAAGTTTCGGTCCATGACTGGTTGGCCCCTTTGCTTTTGGACCTGTGGGGGCACATCAGAGCCAGAGTGTGTGGAGAGCAAAACTGTTCACCTTGTGATCAGAAGGCAAAGAGAGAAAAAGGAAGAGACAGCTTCCCATACCCCCTGCCAGGACATATCCCCAGCTTCCTCTCATGAGCAAGGCTTCCCCTCTTTCAAGTTTCCACCACCTCTGAATAATGCTAAGCTGGGGGCCAAGCCTTTATCACACCACAGGGACAAAAAGAACTGAGCTTACAGGGAACTAAGGAGAGCATTCTGGTTGGAGGGACGGTTGAGGGATGTGGGCTTTTGTGTGACTGTGTTGAAGCAGAACAAGACATTGGAGCAGAGACGAGGTTCCTAAAAAGAGAGGTCAGGACAAGAGGCTATGCAATGGCTGTAGGTCTCTGGCCAGCTACAAGGGAGAGGAGCCCTGGTAGGCGGGACTCTGAGGAGGGGTAGGCACCACTGTCTCCCAAGTCAGCATGGAAACAAGAGCACTGGAGCTCTTGGACACTGGCCTTTAGACTTTTAGGGAGGTAAAGTGGGAAGTTTTTCAGTTTTTTCTTTTTTATTAACAAAATAATTTGTAGTGGAGTTACAAATCTGCCCTCAAAAAGATACACCTAAGTGCTAATCTTCATACCTGTTATTGAAAATGACATTCTTGCAAATGAGTTCACATTTTTTCCCAAATCAAGTATTCTTTTCATTGAACAATTAAATTTAAAAATTGAGAGGAAAAAAAGTAAATCCTGTTCTTAATACAACTAACAGTTTTAAAAGTTTATATATTCTTAAATTATGTTATGGAACCAAAATTTGTGTTGTTTCACAGCTAGATTATTCTCTGAGGATTCTTTTAAAAATATTTTCTCTGCTTCAGGAAAGAAAAAGTAGGCAGAGGGTGTGGGGCTGCTTTTAAGTTATATTGCCATTCCAAGCTTTTTCTTTTTCTCTTCAAAAATGTCGTATGTTAGTTCCTAGGGCTGTCATAACTAATCACCACAAAATTTGTGATGTGAAGCAGCAGAAATGTATTCTCTTAAGTTCTGGAGGTCCGAAGTCAGGCCATGAGCAAACCAGGACCCCTCAGGTCTGGGCAGGACACTGCCCTGCCCCTTTTGGCTGCTGGTGGCCCCATCTTTGCCTTTATCTTCAAATGACCCCGTTGCCTGGGTATCTTTGTGTCTCGGATCCTCTCTCCTTTCTCTCATATAAGGCATTGGACTTAGGACCTGCACTAAATCAAGGAAGATGCTTTTGTCTTGAGATCCTTAAATACATTTGCTAGGATGTAATTTTTAATAACAGGTATGAGGATTAGCACTTAGGTGTATGGTTTTGAGGGCAGATTTGTAACCCCAGTACAAATTATTTTGTAATTAGAGATGTGATTTTTTTTGTTGTTGTTTTAAATCAACACATCATTGTTTGGTATTCTAGAAAAGTCAGCATCATTTAAATAATTATATAAATAAATAAAGTTGTTTTGAGTTTCAGCGAATCAACTCAGACCATATTTTAATGGTATTTTCTGGATCATGTGCCAAAAAATAGCTGACATGGGAATTAAAATCAGATATTCAGCAATCTACAAATTGTCTGTTTCTCTTGCTGGCATTAAATTGTCTGGAAAACACAATTAGTAAAATGTCTGTTGAAGAAATGTGTTTTGCTCAATCCGTTCCTCCAAGGACTGGAACATAATAGAATCCCGATTAATTTGAAGTCATGTCAATCTTTAACTCTAGCTGTTTGAAAGAATTGTTTCCTCTGAATATAGAGCTGCAGGAGTGTACAGAACAGTGGGGCACCAGCAAGGGTGTAACATGATATGAGGGAGGGAAGCACAGCTTACTTAGCAGCTGCTTAATTCAAGGACTCCTGCACCTGGAGGGATCTCATTCCTGATCAGAGCAGCCCCGCGATGAGGTGGATTGCAGCGTAACCCTCTTGCTGTGAAAGTAACCCAGAAGGGAGATGCATATGTACATGGCCCAGCACCAGCTAGGGATCCCCTGGCGGGATGTGAACTGGCTGTTGTCGAGACAGCCAGAGCAAGAACAGAGTGCAGAGATCTGGGTTCCAGTCCTGACTCCATGGCTGGCCAGGTGCTGAGAGAGGGCTGTGATGTGACTATCAGCAATGCCCCTGGTGCCCGGTGTCATGGCTGGAGTCCTGCCTCTGCGGCTGACTAGCTATGTGATCTGGGAATGCTTACTTGTGTCTCTGTGGCTTCAGTCTCTTCATCTGTTAGTGGGGATAATACTAACTCCTGCTTCATGGCACTGTGTCCCCCCTCAGGGGACACCTGTTCCACCTCCTTAGCCAGTATGGGGTTAAGTAAGGTGAGAATTCCAGAGCCAGCCCCAGGAGCTTTCCCACCAGCCCCTCACCCAAAAGTAGGTCTCTAAGGTTGGTGAAATGCCCCAGGAAGACCAAGAACTAGTCAAGTGCAGAGTTTGCTGTTTTTCTTCCAACAGAAAGAATCTTGAAATGTGCATCAGCTAATGACAAAAATTCTTAATATTTTTCACAACTTGCTTGAAGATCTGTGGTCTGACCCACCTTGGTCTTTGTCCTTAGAAATCAACTCTTTATTTTCACAATAAATTTTTGCTCAGTAAAAACCATGATTTTCATCAGAGGCTTAAAACCAAATAAAGTTATAACATTTTGTACAGGAAGAAGATAATCATTAATTATTAGGCTTGATTCTTTGGGCTTATAATCTGCTTCCAGATAGATCATATTTAATTTAATTCATATGGTAAGGTCAAGTGAAATAAATCTTGTCCCAGGGAAATTCAGAATGTGTTTTATGTTCTGGTAGTTTTTTTCTTTTTAATATCAACTATGTTTTTATGGAATTGTTTTATTTTGTTTTGTTTGTTTTCTAATTACTGTCTGAAGTCTGTTTTTAATGTGATATTGAACCATGTTATTTTCCTGCCTCAGGCTTGTCTAACAGTTTTACTGGTACAGGTTATTACACTGTGCATTCACGTGAAATGGAGATTTAATACGATGGTAGTTTCATGTGAAAATGTTATTAGTTTTTGCTAAAGTAGACACAGTCAACAAAAAATTAATGAGGACCCAAAACAGTCTCACAAATATTCATGTCTGCATAAACCTAAAGGCCCTAAGAGCAAGGGCTTTGACATATGTTGTGAAAATTAAGAATTTTATCAAGTTGCAAAACACTGCTTATAAGTACAACTGTCAGTGATTCTACCAATAAGAGGTACCTGCCTCAGCCTCTAGTTAGTGTGAGAGCTAGTGATGAATACTTAATGGGATCGTTATTTAAGGTTTTTGGTTAAACGTGTTCTTAAAGAGAAGTATTTGTTAGAGTGGGAGAGGGAGAATGGAGCAGGAGCATCAGGTAAAGCATGTTAAAAAATAGCAGAAAGCATACATACTCTCCAGGAAATTCATGTTCCATTCCAGTGGTTTTTCCAGGGCTGAATTTTAAAATTGTAGTACTCAAAAGACCAAAACATCTTTTTAGGACAACTTAGTGTTTATCAAGATAGAGCAACACTTTTTTCTTTTTCTTGGTAGAAAATATACACAGAGGGAGTTAAGCCATGCTGTTGCATGTCAACTTCAAACAAATTAGAATTTCTGAAATATAATAAACCTGAGGTTGTTCTATAATGCCATTTACGTGGGCCCTAAGTGGCAGTTACTCAGAACGCAGCTGCTGTTGCAGGGAAGACAGGAGCTACTCATTTTACCACGACGTTCATTAAGTAGTACATCTCCCACTGCAGAGGCGCACACCCTCGGCGACACTGAGGAAATTGGGTGAAAAGCAATATCAATGGATGAAAAGCTCATTTTTTCTTGGAGCTTGTGGATTTTAATAAAATGAATGCAAAGTTATTTTTAACTAAGACCACTGCCTTCCCTTGGGTAAAGAGAGGAACTCCTCTTCAGAGGAAGGGTTTTCCCTGGAAATCAGCAGGACAATTTTGCACCCAGCACAGGAGACAGGCTCCCAGGCTGAGTCATGCACCTACTGTACACACTACCTGGGCATCCACCTGGGCACCAGAATGTGGTAAAGGCTGTAGCCAGATCACTCGTCAAGTTGATAGGTGTGTATAAGAATAATTAGAACAACTTCAAAATGACACTCAAATACATAGGTTGTCACACTTTCTGTGAAGGAAGAGATATCAAGTATTTTATGCTATGTGGGTCAAAAGGCAAAACTGAGAATATTATGTAAACACTTATATAATAGAAAGAAAACCAATTTTTCACAGGATTATTGGTGAAGTTTTAAAAGTAATAGTGTTCATAATGATATTTTTAATACAGATCTACCAATAAGAATGGGATTTTTTAGGAGATAACACTTTGCCTTTCTGGGCTTCAAAGTTCCTGTTTCTTTTCATTGAATTGATTGTCAGTCTTCATCTATGAAAGCCAATTTTAGCTCACAAGACACACAAAAACAGGAAGTGGCCTGGATTTGACCCAAGGACCAACCCTCTTTTAATACACCGATAATTAATGTATTCATGGATTTATGTCTAGCATTTTCTCTAAATTATAAGAGTCGATACTTTGTCCTAACGTGGTTTAGCAAGGGAGCTGCTTGAGATTGACACAGACAGAATTCAGTGATGATTTCAGGAGCCCATGATCTCAGCACTGGTAGGATTTTGTTTTCCAGCTGGGGACTACCCATGATCAAGTAGGTAAATCGGTTTAAAGGGGTTTTGCCTATATTAAAAGATGGAATGAAGTAGAGCAGATTTTAATACCTGTATAAGGAAAATTGTGGTTTGATTGGGTATGTTGGCAGAGGGTGTGAGACTAGTGTATAGGGCATGAATATGTCTGAAACATTTTCACTGTGGGTCTTGACACAAACTATAAGCAAAACATTGACTTGTAGGTAGCTACAAGTCCAAAAATAATATATTCAAATCAGAATCTCCTAGATTCTAATAAAGGAACACTATCAACTGTCTCCAGCCACTGAATGCTAATAAATCACATCAGAATTGATGGGAATTAAATAGTTTGGGTGGCCATGGAGGAGAGTAGGTTCTGCAGTAGACGGCAAGTGATCAGATGAAAAAAAATTACATAATTTCTTCAGGAAAATCATCTCACATTGCTACAGTTGTTTCTGAATCAATCTACAAGTTGTTTTAGGAAAATAATCTGAACTCTTCCTCCTTATTTTTTAGGAATTTGCATTTTAACATTATGACTCTATTTTATCAGAAAATAGGAATTATATTTGTACAGGGGTATTTTCATAATATTCTATAAATATTTCATGAAATATCATTATATTTTACTTCACATTAGGAAAACAATTGGGGAATTGTAGCTTGGTTGACAGAATTTGTATCCTTCCCAGTGAAGTTGTTTTCTCCTCTTAAGTGAGATGGTCCACTTAAGAGCAAAATCTCCCCTCCTCTCTCTGCCTCCACCTCCTGATTTCTGCTCATTCAGCCAGCCCTGGGTGAGGACCCGAGTTTACAAATAATATGAGATACTCAAAAAGGTCACATGATTCTTTTCAACATACCGTGTTAGCCCAATATCCTTTCTTCATTCGAAGATAACAGTGTTTCCCAATGGCCATGGGGCTGTCCTGAGAATTGAGATTGACACCTGGATGAACATGAGCAGTATTGTCTATGCCACTGCTGTCTGCATTAGGTTGACACGTCCTGGAAGGTATACTGTATGTGTGGAGGAAGGGAGGGGCAATTCTCAGTGAATCAGGGATAAATAAAATTAAAGTCACCAAAGAAAGCTCTTCTCTCCTGTCCTCTAACTTTAGCCTTTAAAGTTAATATTCTGCAAATCATGTAACAGTTACTTTATTATATATGCTATTGTACATGTGATATGAAGTATGTGTGATTGTCTAGCACTTGTAGAGAACATATACATACGTATGTACACATGCATATGTTTAATAATCAATTTTTTTCCAACTGTAGATTGTGACCCTTTAGTGTATAGTAAAATGTTTTTATTGGTCATGAATAGTATTTTTAAAATCATTTAATACAATGTAACAGAATAGAATCTATCAAAATGTATCACTTTAGTAAGGATGATTAGTTTTTTCATTAATGTGTGTGATTGGGGTATGTGAACTGGCTTGCAATGGAAATATTTAACATTATGGCTCATTATTTAAAACTGAAAAAATAGTGCTAAGTCTCAGTGATAGTAATGATTAACATATTCCTTTTATTCTCCTAGATATTCTATATTTTATTGCCAACTGCTAAAGCATGATAATTAGTATGGTACTTGATATAATTTAATTTCAACAAATATTTTTGTGTTTGGTTCCACATGGTATTCACATAGACTACTCTCTGCTTAGCTTTTTCAATCTGCTGGTTAGTAGAGGTTTCTTATCTGCTATTTTAAGCTTTCTTGCACTAATAAGGCTAAGGATTGAGTTGCGATAATCCAATAACGCCAAACAAAGGAAGTATTAAGAGATATAGCCCAGAAGTATACTATGGAACCCTAATTTAGGGAGAAAGGAGCTTGATCCTTTCTAATACAGCTTCTGATGGTACCATGTGTTGGAGCCAAGGTCCTGGATTTTTTATGAGCATTGTGTTATCTATTGTCTCCCTGTTGAGGAAGAATCAATTCAGCCAGAAATCTGACACTGGAAAAGCATGAGAATTCTCACAGACTGGATATTGCAGGATTTCTTTTTCTTTTTTGTCACCGTATTGTTTTCCTCAGAACCTATGCTAATAGGTTTATAGAGATGCCATCTTGTACCTGACAAGTTGAACAGCTGTTATGTGGAATATTCCACCAGCGATTATTAGCTCTTCCATGATAATTATACAATGCACTATTTTTATGTGTGGGTGTCTGAGTATAAAAATTAGTACTCGGATGTTTACAATTTCAGAAGTAATGTAAATGAGACAATCTAGCCATGCTCACACTTTTTGTGAGCAAAATAAAAAAATATTAAAAAGAAAAAAGAGCCCCACTTCAGGGAAATTCTAGAAGGAAATAATTCCAGTGAATTCCAACTTTCATGGGAAGTGCATTCACAATGATGGGCAATGCAAATTTAATTCAAGTTCAGTGTGAAGGTTGTGTTTCTACCTTTATGAAAAATAATCATCATGAAAATAGTATTCCCAAGGTTAACATGATCATGATTCAAGGCTCCATGTTTCCATGTTTTATAATTTTTCAACATTAATTTAATTTCTAAAATGTATACTTTATGGATAAATGTCCAGTTTTCTGAGCATGCCTGTCTTTGGGTTTATGGAATGTTAATATAAATATTGATGATGTCCTGCATGTCCTGCAGGGGAGGGCTTACTCTTGTAAAAATCATTCTGCAGGAGTTCAAAGTGCAAGGCTAGGGAGGAGCTCTGGCAGCAATTTCAAAAAGAGGAACCTTTTTGTAAGTATTTACATTTATGCCAGCCATCTGTTGTGATCTTCACATACCTGTGGTCTTTGTGATATCAGAAGCATTGATTTCTTTCCATCAGACATGTAAATCCGTGCCAGGCCCGGACTTTATTATAATATGAATCACACATGCACTGGGCCTGGTTGAAGATGCGGTGTGCACACAGTGTAGATTCAGGTTCTTCTCAAGTGAAGAGCTGTGTTGTTTTTAAAGTGGAGGCTGCATCTATTTTGCTCATGATCAAGAAATCTAAACTGCTTTCTAGTCTTTCCATTATTGTAGACAAGAACAGAATTCAAATGAAAGGCTTTCAGATATAAGGGACTCAGAGTGTTCTAAAACAAGTCTCTTATATTTTGGAAGGCTACGGGACAAACATAAGAGAAAATAAATACTCAGGATGACCTTCTCAGGGCAGGTGTTGCTCTAAGCCATCGCTGGCCTTCCCTCCTTCACTGCTCTGCCACCCTCTAGGGCAGAAGCCGTTATCTCCCCATTTTACAGTACAGCAGACTAAGTCCAAGGGAGCCCAGGTACCTTGTCCATGGTCTCACTGCCGGTCTGTGCAAGAGCCAGAGCCCACCCCAACAGCCTGTCTCTGGAGGCCACACTCTTAGCCAGTGTTGTGTCTTTTAATGAGAAGTTTTCCTAAAATACAGAAAAGGAACAGAGTGAGCACTAAATTCATGGAGGAGGGTTCAGCTTTTTAACTAACTCCTCTCCACCTCTTCATACACCTAAGAAAATGCTATTGTGACACTCCATGACAGTACAATTTAAAAGAGTCAGTATGCACATTGCTCACTGAGTTGCACATCCCATTTCAAAAGAAAAACACCCATCAAGACATAAGCACAGGGGCTGGGATTATGGCGCAGTGGTAGCGTGCTCGCTAGCACGCATAAGGCACTGGGTTCGATCCTCAGCACCACATAAAAATAAAATAAAGATATTCTGTCACCTACAACTAAAAAATAAACATTAAAAAAAAAAGACATAAGCACAGCTGCAAGTGTGCAGAGGTACATGAACTCCAAAGGGCTGAAAAGTGTCGATGTGAAAAAGTACAGACTACGATGACAGAAATCAGTCTTCATTATTTACCTTTTTTGTTTAGTGTAAGTGGTGTGAACATTCTTTATTGTGTCTGTTATTTTAAGTTGCTCCTTTAATGATGGAGAAAGTGAATAGATACTGGAGTTACTGTTTAAGCTCACTCAACATGTTTTTAATTAATGCTTGGAATTTTAAATATACTTCTGAAAGAGGAAAGGGTTGACACAGGAGACACATGCTGTGTCTCCTGATACCTAACTGGACTTCCCAGAAGTGGTGCTGAGGTCAGACATCTCTACAAACCCCTACTTCATTCAAGGTCTCTCAATCCCACCTCCTGCTGTTGCCAATTTGACATTCAATGCAGCACTGGCTGGGCCTTGCAATCATTTATTTGATCCATCTGATCCCTTTCTGGTTTTCTTATTGAGATTTTTCTGCATGACAGTGACGATTGCATCCTCTTTCCATGGCTCATCCTCTTGTCCATGATAGTGTTCACTTCCTTTCAGTCCCAGTAACTCCAAATGCCCATCTTTCTCCTCTGAGTGACAGAAAAACAGAAACAATGAGGAATTTAGTTAAAATGTTGGCTTCCAAAACATTGGCAAAACCATGTGTGTGTGTTTGTGCATGAAGCCGTTATAGTCGTCAGATGTTTACGCTGCTAGAACTAGACTTTCCTTTGTAATCAAATGATTATCAGGACAAACTTGTCACACCTATAGAATGTGTGCCATCTTCTTAAATAGCAGGTTACTTATTTCTCATTTCTTAGCTGGACAAATAGATGGGCTTCCTCTTGTTATTAATCTGCCCTCCACAAGGGAGCTGTAGGGAAAAGAGACCCAGCTGTGTAGGGTCTTTCAAGTTAATAAAAAAATCTCCTGAAGATCTGATTCAGCCATGTCTCAGTTAATGACTGGTGACATCTAGTGGTGGCTGCATTTCAGGCATTCAAATGGCTCTGCAGTGGAGACAGATCCAAAATAAACTGGTAGACATCTGTTCACACCCCAGCCACTAGCAGATAGATGGAGGCAAATCCTGCACCACAGGACACCATCACCAGACACCAATCACCCATCCTAGTTAGTGAGGGTGAGCCCTGCCCGCCCATGCTTTTGGTGGACAAAGGCAGACTGAGAGCTTCCATCAGGTCCCCTCCTTGAGAAGCTTACCCTTCCTAACATTCCTCATTCACCAAAAGCCAGCTTCACACCATCTCCGGCAGTTCATGAGTAGGAGGCAATTGTCTCTCCTCATGGTGTTCCCTGGAAGAGATTCCACATGGGAAGCCAACCCATAATGGCAGCTTCTTTATTAAATATGTGCAGTGGAAATTATGCTAATTAAGCTGGAGTGTAATTATAGACTAGGAAGATTCGCTCACAGTCTGACTTGAATTGTTGTAGATAAATGTGCATTAACTTAATAGTGTGCAGCTAATTATGAAAGGTAAAGGGGAGGAAGAGATGTAATCAGTTACGTGAGGCTTTAGAGAGGCTGCCATTCCAGGCAAGCTCTGTCTTGAAGGCCCAGGTAACCCTGTAATGAGCGTTGTTCTACTGTTTGTGTCCGATTTTCAACACAGCAATAAAAATAGTCACCAGTGTCTCATTAACCCATTTAACTCTATTTGTCTGTGGCATTTATTACAGCAGAGAGTTAAATGCTGTGGCACGCTGCAGCTTTATGTCCTATTCTAAGTGTGTTTGTAGAGTTCATCTTTATCCTTTATTTATGCTTTTGTGTGTATTTATCATAATTATGGAAATGAGGCAAGAACCCATCGGCTCAATGTGGTTTCAGTATACTCCACTAAAGTTGTGTTCTGGGAAATAAATTCTATTTACTTAGAATTAAAACAAGCCCAACTGGTAGTCGCATGTGCCTTTTGTGCCAGAGTTATCGATTCAAAGGATCCGAGAGGCATCATCGTCATGCTGTGGTAATACACTGTGGTAATATAAAGGACGAGTTAGTTAATCCTGTCAGTTAAGATTTCAAAAATCCTTCAGTAAGATGGGTTTCCTGTGTTCTCCATCAAAGCCGCCCGAACCAGCTAAATGAAAGGCATTTGTAAGAAGGACTACATAGAGTAATCCTGAATGATTTTCAGCTGACTTTGGGAAGCTCAATGTTCACGTGTCTTCTGAGAATGATTTGGCACCCGAACACTGATAGAGTGTTTGGAGAATTCCTGCCTAAGGGGTGAAAGGATCCAGCAGAAGCGCTCCTAAGAGTTAAAAGGATATGCTTCAATAGGGAGGAAAAGCCACATCAACGATGCCTGTGACAGAGGTGAGCTTGTCCTGTGGCAGCTGAGGCTCATGCCACGGATATCATGCCTCGCTGCTCTTCTGTGTTTCCAAAGTACTTTAAAGAAATCCTTTTAATTACTTTTTTAGGTAGAAAACTCATGAAAACAGTGACATACATCAGAATTTTCCTGATTCTTTAAAGGGGTGTTTTCTTTCTTCTCTCATTTACATTATTTATCTGGTCATATACACAAATAGTTTAAAATACTAACAATCAATGACTCTAAATTTTAATTTTGATTTCCTAAATGAAAATCTCTTTAGAAGATTTGTAGCAATTTCTTTTTTGACTTCATGAAATTTATCCCATCATTTTTTTACATTTCTTTTGGTCAAAGCAACATGGGTATCGGAAAAGTTTCTTTTCTTTTTTTTTTTGGTACCAGGGAGATTGAACTCAGGGGCACTGGACCACTGAGCCACATCCCCAGCCCTATTTTGTGTTTTATGTAGAGACAGGGTCTCACTGAGTTTCTTAGCACCTCGCTGTTGCTGAGGCTGGCTTTGAACTTGTGATTCTCCTGTCTCAGCCTCCCTAAGTGCTGGGATTACAGGCGTGCGCCACCGCGCCTGGCCATCAATATGCTTTTGCTCAAGGTCCACAATTGTTCTTGCCGGGAAGATAGTGTAGCCAAATAATTACATCAGCAGGTTCTGCAGATTTGTACCAGGCTGGAACTCCAGCGCTCCCTACCCTGTTTGACTGGATGACCTTGCACAAGGTTTTTCAGTCTCAGTTTCCTCACCTGCAAACAGTATCTTTCTCAATGGTTTCAGCTAGAGAAAACAAACTAGAGCCCACAAGCCAAATCTGGCATGCTGCCTGTTTCTATAAACAAAGTTTTATTGAAACATGCCATGCTCACTTTCTGTGCCTGCTCTTGTGCAATAAGCAGTGTTAAGTAATTTTGACAGAGACCATGTGGATGGCAAAGCCTAGCATATGTATTATCTGGTCCTAAGAGAACATGTTCTGAATCCTAAATCAGAATATTTAACTTGTGTTTGTACAGACATATAAAACATCTACATGTATGTATGAAACCTCATATGTGCTTGTGTGTATACATATGTTGTACGTGTATAACGTCTTTATCACAAGGTTTGATACATTGCAAAGACTCATGTTAGCTATTGTAAATATCATAATTTCATCAAATTCACTTTTCTTAATTATTCAAAAATTGGTTGCAAAGAAGGCATTAGATAACATTAAGTACTCAATAAGTATGACCATTAATATATTCTCCTCGTGAAGTATTTTCATAATATTTTCAAAGTAAAGGCTTTGTCATTTACACAGATATTAATCATAAGAATACCTATCATCACGAGTGCGTTACAGCAGGCTTCTCTCACAGTTCTGAAGGATGACACGGAGGTATCAGTAGGGCCATGCTGTCTCCACTGGTTCGGAGGGGGATCCCTCCCGTCCCTCCCTGCTCCGACCAGCAGCATTCCTTGGCTTAGAAGTGCTTCACTCCAAGTCCTGTCTCTGCAGACACTTGGCATGTGCCCTGTGCCTGTCTTCACGTTGCCTTCCCTTTGTATCTCTGCGTCCAGAGTGCCCTCCTGTTGTAAGGGTGCCCCCGTCATGGGACTAGAGCCCACCCTACTGCAATACGACCTTGTAAGTTGATGACATCTACAAAGACCCTATTTCCAAATAAGCACACAGTCACAAGTTCTGGTGGTTTAGCCTTTCGTGTGGCTTTTTGGAGATAGAATTCAGCCCATAATACTGAGTAACTCTCCTCTGGAAAATTGGTGATTCTCTTTGGATCTTAGACAACATACTACGTTTTTTAAAAAGATTAAAACAAGTGTTTCAGTCCATTTGATAAGTCAGGCTGATTAAAATGGTGTTGGCTACACATTTTTCCAACATTTATGCTAGCAACATAGAACATCTATGTTCAGTTGCTCCTAAGTGAACATGAGAGTGCAGATGATGAGCACCAGAGGGAAAATACAAAGAAGGATTTTTTTAAAGTGACTCAGTGCTAACGTTGACCACACTCTACATTTTCCATTTATCCTCCCAACCTTTTTACAGCTTCTTAATATTCTAGTCCATACTTTCTCTTTTTTCTCTCTCTTCCTCTCTCTGCCCCCACCAACAATATTTTCTATGTAGATTTGTTATCTTGTTTTTTTTCATTGAATCATCTCTTGAACATTTCTAGAGTTACGAAATATGCTTTCTAAAGATAAATTTATGGACCTGGGTGTGGTGGCACAAGCCTGTAATCCCAGCACTTTGGGAGGCTGAGATAGGAGGATCATGAGTTCAAAGCCAGCCTCAGCAACAGTGAGGCACTAAGCAACTCAGTGAGACCCTGTCTCTACATAAACCACAAAACAGGGCTGGGGATGTGGCTCAGTGATCGAGTACCCCTGAGTTCAATCCCAAGTACCAAAAAAAAAGAAAAAGAAAAGAAAAAGACAATTTTCTGAGCTTCATATTATTCTATTGAGGTTTTTAATCATTCTCTTTGTTGGCTCTGTTCAAAATACAGTTAAATACTGAAACAAATGACAGAAAAGAGATGATAGATATCTCAACAAGTTTTAGAAGTTGGGTAAAGCCAAATGGATTGAGATATCCACATGGGGTCAATGGGAAAATAAAATTTAGAAGAGTCATCCTGAAAGGGAGGCAGGTCCCCTGCCATCCACAAATACTTACATTGTTCTGCAGTCTGCATTCTCACTTCAGGTAAAGTTGGATCACCTGGGCATCAGGTTTCTTTCACCTCTGAAATGTCACCCTTTAGGCAGACCCAGTAGAAATTCCTTCTAGAGCATGGCAAGCTGTATGTAAATAAAGTGATTTTCTGGCAGGAAAGTCACTTTTCAACACACAGTTTTTAAAAAAGCCAGCATTCTTGAAAGGAGTTGGTGGGATGATGGAAATCAGGAGTTCACCCCATGACAGTAATATAGGCATCAACAAACACTTTCAACAAATTTAGTTTTAAGGATCTGATTGGCTGTTAGTGTGGATTCATGAACCAGTAACGTCCAGTTGACAAAATAGTAAGGCACCCCACTGGCAGGATGGTGGGCTTTGGAAAGTCAGCTTTAGCAGGTTCCAGGACAAATCCTGGTGCAGAAGGAGAGTGGGCTGCAGAGGGCCCTTTCCTGTCAGCCAGTGGTCAGCGGGGCTCCTTTTCATGGGCAGCTGTAGGTCTCTTATGTTTTTTTTCCCCTTAGGGCAGGGATGGATTTTGTTTTCCTAACTGGCCTGTTTGGGGTTGGCTACTGCTTCTATTCAGATTTCTCAGGTCTGATCTGACAGACATCCTTAGTGTCAGTTGATGAACGACTTTCATACGAGTGACTCCTGAGGGCCAGTTACCTTTTAGTTAACACATACCTAAGAGACTCCTGCCATCTTTCATGCATGAACTATGAACTAAACAATGCATAGATACGTTTTAATACACCTTGGTTTTCTTAGACCTTTTTTGTGAGATTTTAAGCTTTAAATAGTTACCTAATACCATTGGTCTGGATAGTCACCGCATTGATTTATGGTGTATTATCCCATTATTTGAACTCCAAGTTGACTTTCATGATGAGAAAGTTGTGAGTCCCTCCATTCACACCTGCAGTTGCAAAATCCATCACATCCCACACTTTCCCTTTCCTTCTCATTCACCCACACTAGTTATAGATTGAGAACATCATGGCTAGCCATGGCAGGAGGTGCCCTGGCTGTCTATGTCAGCCCCTGGTTGGATGGGGACCAGGAACACTTCACCCTCAGGGCGTCCCACCATAGAGAGTGGGAGAAACCGATGGCCTTTGGTTCGTTCAGCAGGACCTTAGAGGTCACTGCAGTGTCTGAGATGGAGACCAAGGGAAAAATGCTGAGTGACTCTGTCCACGGCAGAGTTAACCGTGTTTTCTGCTGGTGGATTTTATGACTGGGTTTTTGTCAGTCTTGCTTGCAAACCACTGGGAGAACACTGGGTGGCTTGCCAGATCCTGAGCACAGAGTCAGAGTCAGCGGGCAACAAATAACAGATAAAGTATTCTGTCAGCAGTTTCTGGGGGAAGGAACTCTTGGAATATAAAGAGGCTCAAGTGCGTCCCTTGTCTAACTTTGGGGCAATATCAAGAGATGCAGCCTGGACCTATGAGCAGCAGCTGGGAGGGGCGGGCCCTGCAGCACCATCTGTGGCACTTGTGTCTCATTTTGCTGCTCTATTTAAAGCTATACTTTTAATCACTTATTTTTATTAAAGAAGAAACCATATTAAAATCCTTTCTGGTCCAAGTTGAAGAGTAGGCACACACAGGTTTGCACATGACTGCAGCTACACATCATATAAAATGTCAACCCCCTGCCTGTCATCAACCTGCATACACGGGCCAGACTCATCCCGCCAAGATGTGTGAGCTGATGATAAAATCCCAAGTCCTGCTCTGGGCCCATTGTAATTGGGAATATGTCAGAATTAATAACTTTTTAAACCACTAACCACTAACTTGTCTACTTCCAATAATACTAAATTTTATGTTACTGTCGTGATGATTGCTGGTAGAATGGTCATCTTCGCCACCTTGACTTTTTCAGATGATCAATTACCTTTTTACGTATTAGAATACATATTATATGAAATATTTAAATATTTTAGTATTGTAAAAATAATTTTATTGCTTTTTCATTGAGTTTTCATGTGAGACCCTGTGTTTTTTAAGCTCCTTCTTTAAGTATATAAATTAAGCCCATGAGAAGTATCAAATTTAAAATGTTTTATTATGTTATACATTAAAGTGCAAATATGTTACTTAATAGCTTCTTACAGACTAGGCCTTCCAAAGACATCTGGCCACAAGAAATACTGTTCTGTGCTTTTCACCTTTCTGCGTGAGCTTTTGTTTCTCTGGTTAAAATACATTTGCCAATTCCCTCTTTTTTTTTCTCATTGTCATTGGCTGACCTACTGCCCACTCCTCTCTGCCTCATTTCAAAGTAATAAATGCTAGATATGAACACATCACTCAAAGAGTGGCCATCACCCCATAGAGAGGCAGTCTTGTTTTGTTCACTACATGCAAAGCTCCCCAGGGAAGATCACAGATGTGGCTGAAAATTTAGTGTTGCATTTTCTCCATTTTAGAACAATTTTCCAAGTGCTTTAAGTGTTTTTACCCCCTTTTTAAATATTAGTGAACAAGCCTAAGAGATGAAGACCTTCTGGGCCCTTAGTCTTGATATGGGAGAGATGGATCCATTTCATGCTGCCGTTGGAGGTCATTTACAACATGCCCATGGTCTTAAGATAGCTCTTGTCAGACCAGGCATAGTGGTGCATGCCTGTAAACCCAGTGACTCAAGAGGCTGAAGCAGGAGGATCCTAAGTTCAAGACCAGCCTCAACAACCTAGCAAGACCTTCTCTCAAAATTAAAAAGTTTAAAAAGGACTAGAGAAGTAGCTCAGTGGCAAGCCACACTGGGTTCAATCCCCAACACCAAAAAGCTCTTTTTAAACCTTTTACACCCATGTGATGGGAAAAAATTAATCAATTAACCAAATTAAGAGTTTGGACACACTGAATTCTCTTCTTGAATAGTTTCAAGAAGAAATTATTTTTCATTAAGTCCTATGAATAATATCTGTGTTTGCAACAAACATGAACACGACTTAAGAACCATATAAACCAAATCTGTTCCTCCATATCCTTGCTATTACTGCATGACAGACGATCCCCAAACTTAGTGGCTTCACAGAGAATCATGAGACATAATACTTGTTTATTTTAGCTGGGTGTTCTCACTTGGGTGGTCTCATAAGGTTGCAGCAAGATGTCCCTGGGTATGTTCATGTAGTATCCTCATGAGATTGGACATCCAAGATGGCACACTCTTATGCAGGTAGTTGAAGTTAGCTATGAAACAGGAGTTCAGTTGGAGCAATGTGCCCAGTCACCCATTCCACATGGCCTTATCTTCTCCCAACTGGGATCTAGGAGGGTGTATCCAAGAGACCCTGCTGGAATCTGCCTGGCTTCTTAGGGCCGGGCCACACACATACAGACTGATTGAAGTTGGCTCACTGAACTGTGGGGGTCGTCAGTTCCAAAATCTATAAGGGAGGCTGACAGGCAAGAATTTCAGGCACAGTTGAGTCTACCATCTTGAGGCAGAACATTTTTCCTCTACAAACCTGTTTGTCCTCTTTCAATGACTTGATGAAGCCTACCACATTATTGAGGGTCATCTCCTTGACTTACAGTCAGCTGAGTGTAAATGGTCCCCACATCTGCAATACACCTTCAAGGCAACACTTTCATTCAGGTCTAATGAAAGAACCAGGTACTGTAGTCAAGTTGGCACATGAAGACCTAACCTTCTATAAAAAGGATTTGCTGATTCATGAACTGGGCATAGATGAAGAACAGGAGAGAGAAACACAAGCATTTCCTAATTAGCTGCTCTTTGGGAAGCAGAGGGAAATCAGAAGTTAAAATAAAAAAAAAAAAAAGATCATAGATTTTCTGTCTAAACACTTTGGGTAAGATTTTAAAATTGAAATAAGGGAATGCTGTTAAAGTGATGTAAAATTCTGGGGATTTCATTATTTTTTAAATTCTCAGTCTCAGGTGCAACCATTTTCTTCCTTTAGAATAGAAGATTTAAAAATACATCTTAGTGATATTCATAACTTCATTAAATTAAAAAAAAAACCTTTCTTGTGCAAAAGTGAAAAGAGTAGGCAAAGTAAGACATTTAAGTCTAATAAAGATGAAGTTTTGACCAGATTCTCTTGCCTTGCAGGAGGAATTGGAACATGGAAGTCTTTTCTTTTTTAGCTTTTGTAAGATTTTCTGTGTGACCTTGAATAATGCACTGAACCAGTTTTGCCTGAGCAAACACTTGTGGAGAGTAATCACAGCATTGGTATGGGAATGCTTTAAAGCTTTGGGGTGACCAGATGGAAGCCACTGTGCTGCCACTGAGAGGAAAGAAGGGAGAGACGGGCTGAGCAACCAGCCCAGGGCTGTCACATCACCTCCTCTCCAGCTCTGCTGTGGCTCCAGTCTTCCCCCTTCCTGGCCTGTGGATTTGCTGTGATGCACACACCAGGTTCCCTAACAAGAAGGGTTTTGCGCTGCTTGTGTGGGGGTGTATTAGAAGAGACCCATTAGGCCTGAGGTGTTGTTCTTACTTCCTGCCAACACAGCACATGTGGATCTGCGCTGAAAGGATCTGACTTTTAGAGAAAACTGAGTTTGATTCAGACACCAGAGCACTTGAGGAACATTATTCACCCCAGGAATATAAGCACTGAAAATGCTACACCAGCTCGATGCCTTGATGGAAGAGAGCAGGCTAATAAGGGAATGACAACGATGTTAAAATGCATGAGAAGAGTCATTTAGCACAGGGACTCTCAGGTACCTTTTTTTGCAAATGTGTGAACACACTGCAAACTTCGTGTAAAGAGATGGCATAAAATCATCATCTGTTCATTCACCAAACAAGCTTTTTCTAACACTGAAAAGGCCCGTCCACCATGGTGTTACTGTTCAGAGGCTAATGAACTCCAATCAGCTCTTGTAATGTTCCTGCTCCACCTGTAATGCCATCGCATTTGGTTTTCTGTGACTGGGCTGACAGCCATCATTCACTTAGGTACCATGAACCCAAAGATTGTCACTTACACCCTCTCCCACTCTGTCCTTGATGCCCATGATTCTAGACCCAAACTCACTGAAATCTCAGTCTAAGAAACCACTGTGTTATTCGGCTCTATCATCAGCCAGAAGTAAGAGAACAGAGGCCTATCTGATGTGATCAGAGGCGTTTAGTGCACTGGACCTTTATCTTTCTGCTTCAGAAATGTGACTTCACAACAGTGATTCACAAACAGGGATGAGTCTTCCCACCCCAGGGGACATCTGGCAATACTGCAGGCATTTTTAGTTGGCGTGATGTAAGCAGAGGAGATGCTTTTGGCACGAATTGGTAGAGACCAGAGATACTCTTAAATATGTCCTGACACAGGGAAGCTCTTGTCTTTAACCAAGAATTATGTGACCCAAAATGTTAGTGGTGCTGAGTCTGAAAAAACCCTGCCTCCTCCTGAAGGTACCCCCTCTAAACTTACCTCATCCTCTCAGTCACTAGCTCCTGGAGCCAGTGACCTTGATTATTCACCCTGCTTCATTGTCAGTCCCTAAATGTTTGGTGAATGAGTGAACAAATGGGGCCAGGGAGGTAAGGTGAGCAAGAGAACAAGCAGCTGATAGGTTAGCACTTACTGTATCACACATATACTTTCTAGCATCATTATTGTTTTTATCTGTGAGATATTTTTGCCCTGGAACAATTTAACTTGTTCATCAAGTGCATACTCTGTGCAAAGCCATGTGCTAGATGCTGAACACATAGTAATGAGTTAGGAATGACATGATCCCTGCTCGCTGGAGTTTACAGCCAGGTGAGGAAACCACCACTGCACGGCTACAGAGCAAGTGGGACAAGTAACAAGCTACAGAGGCTGCTTGCTTGCCACAGGAGAGGCCAGGGAAGGTCCTGTGTGCTCAAGAACCAGCCAGTGCTTTCTGCAGAGTAGTCTGACCCACAAGTGATATTTGAAGTCTGTGTTTGTACACTAATATTCTCTGGGAATAGTGTCAACTTCTGTGTCAGTAGGAAATGACTTTTTCAAGTGCCACTTGAGAGGAATGAACATTGGCCAGGCAGACGGGGTTGGGGCATGTTAGCAGAAGGGGAAGTGAGAGAACATGGCTTGGCCTGCGTGGGGAGCTGCCCATGGGTGGGCATGCACACAGGGCTTGCACAGGACACACAGCCACAGAGCAGCTGGAGGACATAGGAGCGAGCATCTGAGGCTATGGTGGAGCCCTGCTCTGGAAGTGACAGAGGGAGAGGGGTTACTGGAAAGTCACCAAGATGCTGGGAATTGTCTGGCGATACCTAGCGCTGTCCGTGCTGTGCAGGATGAAGTGAAGAGGCCCCACTTGGAGTGAAGAGCCCTTTAGAATATGATCACAGTTTTCAGGGCTTGAGAAAATGAGGCCTACGGCTCAGCCATGAGCATATTATGGAAAGTGAATTTATAGCCTTTGTGACTGATTGGATGTTCAAAGGAACTTGTAAGCCATCCCTTTATTCCCAGTACCTTTCCCTCCAACAGTTAATGAAAAAACAGTCCCTTGGAAATATTTGTGTTATTCCAAGATAATCCTGCCTCTCCTCTCACCAACATCCTGCTAAATGGGGTAACCTTTATGGTCATGGCGACTTTATGGGTTTTGCATTTCAAAGAAAATAAGAAAATGAGGCAAGACTGAGTTTGCCTTTATGTTACAATATTCTGGTGATTTTAGTTCCAAGAAAGTATTTTTCACAAAAATATCTGAAACTTCCTGAGCTGCTCAATGAACGGGGGAAATGCTCACATTCCAGGATGCTCTGTGTCACATGCTTGCCTGTGTAAAGTTCTGGTTGGCTTCTGGGTCAAGCCAGCGTGTGCCAAGTCTAATCTCTGAGAATGATGTCTGAAGATTGCAGGGACCCAGTTATTGCAGAAAGGAGCTGTAGGGGCAGAAGAGGGGGCGATCCTTTCTTTGCTCAACATAAAGGGTCATGGCTGCACAGGCTGAAAAAAGAAGAGCATGGGAACCCAGCCAGGCTGTGTGCTCATATTCTTTTTGGACTCTCTATGTAGCTTTCCTTCCTGTAGGGCAGGACGACCCTACAGAAATAGGGTCTTATGACCTACTATCAAAGTAGATTAGAGGATTTCTTTGTTTCTTTTCTTTTCTTTCCTTTTCTTTTCTTTTTGTACTGGAGATTGAACTCGGGGGGCACTTGAGCACTAAGCCACATCCCCAGCCCTATTTTGTGTTTTATGTAGAGACAGGGTCTCACTGGGTTGCTTAGCACCTTGCCATTGCTGAGGCTGGCTTTGAACTCGAGATCCTCCCATCTCAGCCTCCCAAGCCACTGGGATTATAGGCATGCATCACTGCGCCTGGCTAGATTAGACCAGCTTTTATACAGAAAAGTGAAAGAAAGCTATAGTAATATTTTTGTGTTATATGGCTGGCTTTAGGAAAAAGGGGTTCTGGTTTCTATGATGTGCCTTGGAGGAGGGGAAATCTAATTTCTATGCTTGTCTTGGGGGATATGAGAGGGTGAAAGAAGGGCAAGAGAAAGTCAGAGAGACAGTTTGCTTCTGAGGCTGTCTCCGAGGTCCTCACTTTGGAGTTCTATCTGCTGAGCCCCAGTAGATCTCAGATCTAAAGAGCCCTTTCTATAGCTGGAATGCACTGACACTCTTCATGAAGTAAGACTTACTTTAGGTTTTTTCCCCTTGTGTTTTTAATGCGAATCTTTCTTTCCCTTCTTCTATTTCAGTACAAAAGAAGTATTAACTCACACAATAGGCGGTAAACTTAAAATACCAACTACTATAAAGTCTTAAAACCTAAATAGGTCAAGGGATATTTAGAAAAAACTCAGAGATGACACGTCATAAGAGATGAAGGGAAAGTGTTCAACAATGTATCCCTGAACTTTTAGCTCCCATATCCCTCAGAATAAGAATTTTAAATAGTAACAACAACCCAAACCACTTGATACTCAGAGAAATAAAGATGTTGGGTTGAATTGACAGTACATGGGACCTAACACAATGCCACTCACACATTGTTCTGGATTACCAGAATGTGCAAAATATTCTAATCAATCACAAGTATTTGCAAATGCAAATGAGAGTCGTAATTTGCTTCTCCCAACTCAGTGAAATATTTTGTAGATTTCACACTTCCCCTTGAAGTTAAAAAAGTAATTCTAGACTGAGTTTTCCGCTTTGTAATTTTGACATCCATTGGCATAGGACAAGTCCGAATGTTCTTCTAGGAAACATGCATTTCCTCTGACCATGGAGAAAAAGAACGTTCTCTGAGGTCTTGCCTCTGAGCACAGCCTGCACCTCTTATACTTACTCAAATGGAGTCAAAACATTGCCTAACATGTACTGAAAGGGTTGGGTGTGCCTGGTTTTCTTGTGCAATGCAGGAACCAAGTTCTCTGCCCACTCTGTTGTCAGATCACTACATTGTTTCTGGACAGAGGTAGAAATAATCATAGAACCAAACTCACAGAGCTGTTGTCAAGACAGTGAATTGACAACTAACATTTATTGTGCAAATACTAAGGTCAAGTACATTAACACTGGGGTGATTTATGTAAATTTTTTGAACTCAGGTAGCTTGTTAGATTGGGTGATAAGATAGCTGTTGTTTTCAGAATATCCACTCCATGTGAAGCATTTTGCTGGTCATCATAGTGGATTTTAATAGAAAATACTAAATAGTTTCAAAGCAATGAATGTATTAAACCAGGGAAATAAATAGAAATAAATGAATATATTGAGAGTACAGGAAAATGTTTTCTATCATGTTGTGTTTAAAGAGAATACTTGTTTTGAGTCCAGCCTGCAGAATTTAGTTGGCTTTTCAAGTCCCTTTTGGAAGGCCTTAAACAGGAGAACACTAATATTAGTAGAAAAAAAAAATTAGGAGAAGTTATTGTATCAGGAAGACTTTATTCTTTGCATCAATAAATAACACCTCTTTATTCAAATAGGTAGCTAAGTGGTATATTTTGTTTGTATATTATAGTTATTAGTTGAATGGTAGGTGAATCGTAAAATCTAGAGAAATGTAGATCATGAATTTGGAAGAAATTTCAAGAAATAGGCTGTGGGTGGAGCCAAGCACAATTTAGAGACTGGATCATGAAAGACAAGAAAAGGATAATATCTGAGAAATTGGTTGAGAGATAGATGTTTCTCCAGGTAGGACCTGTTATTCTGTCCTCCATTACGTTATCTTGGGCCCCAGAATTCTTAGAGGGAATTACCTAAGCTTATAAGCAGAGAAAGTATATTAGAGATGTTTGTTTGCAAGTAGTGGTTTATAAAAGTCAACAACATAAAATGTTGTGTGTTACTGATTTTTTAAAAATTACACAACTCTTGATTTAAAAAGAGAAAGCCATTACATTTGAAAGATACATAATAGACATGGTATTAGTCCTGAATCAGTTGAGTTTTACCTTATCATTAAATTTCTGAGTAGCACACATTCATTCTTTTCCCCAACCTGTAATAGCTTTCAAAGCTAATCACAACCATGGTTTGATAAGACGGTGCGCATCCTGGCTATGACCTTGGACTCAGAGGAGTCTATTAGCATATTAATTCTGCCTCTATCACCTGATTATTTCTGGACCTTAGGCAAGGTGCTATCAGACTCTGTGCTATAGCAGCTACATCTACAAAATGGTCATATTAATGCACCACCTCAATGGAAGTGGGCTGATCAGTAATGGGTAAGGCACAGAGGCAGTTCCTAGGAACACAGGACGTGCACAATAAGGACAAGATCTTCATTATGTCAACTTATTTCTGGACAAAAGGAAGTTATGTCAGTGCTCATTGTAAACTAGTATGGACCTCAGATAATCTCTCTGATCATTACATCTCTCATAGTCTCTAGAGGGAGTGGGCAAAGTACTGTGTTCTTTCAATTTCTGATCGTTCCAGCATAGTCATGTCTACAAAGTACTGCTTGTTACATTCGTCCAAGAGCAGAGTTTCCCATCACTAAATTCATTTGCTTTCTCTGGCTCTCGAGTCCCTCTGGAATTCTCTCTTCTGCAGTTTAAACCCACAGCAACCCAAGAAAGGCTCGGGAGAAAGGGCAAGAAATGGGTAGGAAGGAAAGTCCCTTAAGATCAAATACAATATTGAAGATGTCAACAGCAATTTCATACAGCGAGGAGCATGCTAAATATAATAGAACAAGTGTTTTCAGTAACACCACTGCCACTAAAGTGGTATTTTTGTCCTGAACATTTCAAGATCCCATTGTACCTTGCCCTTTTCCAGGTCCAATAGAGAAGGGGGGAGAAGGTGACTTTAAATGTGGATATTTCCCTAATAGTTTTTGTATTTTTATATTATAAATATAAAATATTATATTTCTTTTTGTAAATATATTGCTATTAGTTAGGTCTTTCACAGTCACAAAATGATACATTTCAAAACACTTAAAAAAGAAAACTCTGAGAGACGAGTGGTAGTCTGTTCCCCCAAATGACCAATGTTTAGATTCACTTGGCTTACTGAATTGCTTAATTGAAATTCTGAATTTCAACTATCCAACAAACTTCCATTTATGGGTGAACCATCTGCCCTTCCACTGATTTCTGTTCATTATGCTGCAATTTCTTATTGGGGTTCAAGTCGCAGCTACTCCTAAAAACCATTCACTCACTTTCTCCAGCTACGCCCCAAGGTACCCCCACCACCAGCCACACAAGAAACTTGGAGGAGCTCTCAGGGAGATTTCTAATTTTAGAAGGAAATAGAACAAGTTCTGTTGGACACCAAGTGAAGCACAAGTTCAAGTTCAGCTTCAAAATTCTATTGTCCGACCTTCCCTCTGACGACTTCATAACTCTGCAAACCTGAATTTTCAAAGGTTTCTGTGATTAAAAGTAAAAAATATGTCAGTAAAGGAGAGAAAATGAAGATGGCATTTTCTGAATCTTGTGTTTGAGAAGTTGTCTGGTGGCCAAAAGCACAAATAGTTAGGACATAGGTAATTCTAAAGTCATTGGATCTAATCAATAAATGGGGCTGGCAGGTATTTCTTTTGGCCCAGGGATCCTGTGAAACACTTGCAGGGACACAAAGGGCCCTGTGAACCAATGCAGTCTGAGAACTTTTTGAAGTCTGTAAAGTCAAGTATTGAGAAGTATTCAGTTATTTCTTACAAAGAAAAAAATAATTGTTTTAAAACATATTTGTACAATAATTAAATTTTATTTTATTTTTTTATTTTTTGGTACCAGGGATTGAACTCAGGGGCACTCGACCACTGAGCCACATCCCCAACCCTATTTTGTGTTTTGTGTAGATACAGGGTCTCACCAAGTTGCTTAGCACCTCGCCGCTGCTGAGGCTGGCTTTGAACTCTCGTGATTCTCCTGTCTCAGCTTCCCAAAGTGCTTGGATTACAGGCCAATAATTAAATATTAAATTAGCATTCTTTTTTTTTTAAATATTTTTTTAGTTGTAGATGGACACAATATCTTTATTTATTTTTTTGTGGTGCTGAGTATCGAACCCAGTGCCTCACGCATGCGAAGCAAGCGCTCCTTCACTGAGCTACAATCCCAGCCCCTAAATTAGCATTCTTAAAGATACAAACTCTGTTTTATCTAGTGGCTTTGGTTTGCTGCCATGTAGACAGAACTTAAAACAATGTATTTCTTGTGTATTGAAATGCTTAGTGAAGAAACTACCTGTATTTCTTTTTCATGGAGGTGGAGATTGAACTCAAGTCCTTGCACATGTGAGCTACAGCTCCATTCCAGAAACTGTCATTCTTAATTAGAGCAAAAGGTAATAGAAATAATGTGCCTTTTGGTCATTTGCATCAGTAAACCTCTATTGATCTACCACTGCCTTTTTCCTGTAGTCAGACCTCTTCCATTTGCCTTGTCTGCCCCCTGCCCATTTTAAATTATAGAGGTTTATTGCAACAGTAAGAGAAAATGTCTTTCAATTCATTTCAGACTTTCAGTTAATTTTCAAAAAAGTCATAACCATTTACTGAGAGTTAGCCACACACCAATGTAATAAAAGCCTAATCTAAGACTTTATCAACAGATCCAAGTTAAAGTAGTTAGATACCATTATCTTGGAATGAATTATTATTAATTATTATTATTACACTTTGACAATAAGCTGGCTAATGTATTCAGTTGCCCAGCTATAGAATTGTCTAGGATGAGGATATGCATGCAGGTGGCCTTTTGACACTCCTTTAACTCATGGTCCGCAGGGACTACTAATGAATATCCAATGTTGGTTATTTTATTCAAACTGAAGAGTGAAAATAATCTCCATATTTTGCGTTTGGAAAAATCCAGACAGTAAGAATGGAAATAAGTAATAGTTTTAGGTCAAATGTACTGTGAACTATGGTAAAAGAACCACCCATGGAATTCCATCATACTTCCTGCCTAGTAATGAGAAGTAATCATGAATAGCTACTCAGACATGGTACTTGTTTTTCTTTTTTTCTTATATTGAGAATAATGATGAGCTGAGTGTAGTGGCACATGCCTGTAATCTCAGTGACTCAAGAGGCTGAGGCAGGAGGGTTGTAAGTTTGAGGCCAGCCTCAGCAACTTAGTGAGACCCTGTCTCAAAAGAAAAAATAAGCCAGGCATGGTGGCACATGCCTGTAATCCCAGTGACTGGGGAGGCCGAGGCAAGAGGATCATGAGTTCAAAGCCAGTCTCAGCAAAAGCAAGATGCTAAGCAACTCAGTGAGACCCTGTCTCTAAATAAAAAAACAAAATCAGGCTAGGGATGTGGCTCAGTGGTCGAGTGTCCCTGAATTCAATCCCGCGTACCCTCCCAAAGAAAACAAAAGGAAAAAAAGGGGGCTGAGGATTTTAGTTACTATAGACCTAATTATGGAATTGTAGTGTTTTATTTTTCTTCTTATTTTAGCAAATAAACCCAACTACCACTCAACAAGCCTCCCTCCCATTCCTAATGTATTCCAGATTAAAACCACATAATCCATGAGGTCAGTCTTCAGGCTTTGCATGGAAGTGTCGGAAAACCACATAATCCATGAGGTCAGTCTTCAGGCTTTGCATGGAAGTGTCGGACTTGCTCTCTGGGAGATTTCAGACTTTAAGGACAGAATTAGTGTGAGCTCTTGGCGACACATGAACTGATTCATTGCCTTTTCTTCTTCCTGTTTGAACTTGTAGTTTCGTTATCACAGTGACAGATTCAGGACATGGTTTTAACCCCAGAATGATATTTCTGCAGAGGCATTGAGCCTTAGAATGAAAAGTTTCTCTTCAGTGTTTCACTTTCCCTTCAGACGTGCCCCTGATCACCTCCCAGGGTGGCCTCACACCCAGGTGTTGAGACAGGAAGAGCAAAGCCTGGCAGCCCCTAGCCAGCAGGCACCTGCCAGGCCTGAGTCTCTCCTGCTGAATGGGAACACTTTCACCTCTTGTGAACCACATGATGGATCCTGACAAAGTCAAGACTCTCCATAATCATCTCTGAATATAGACAAAACATGAATGTCATCCACACCCCAAACAATGACCACACAACTCCCTACCCTGGCCACCATGACTGCTGCTGCTCTGCCCACCCCGGTTGAGCATCGCCCTGTTCTTCTCTCCTTCTAGAAAAGTAAAATTCTTTAAGATACCCAGTCACAGAATTTCCCCTACATCCTGGTAACCCCCTATGCCAAACCCAGCCCTTCACCCTTGAATCTGCTGAGATCACTTCATTCAAGCCAAATCCAATTCTTGATTCCCTGGCATTGACGTGGCTAGCAACTTGCTTTGGAAGTTTACTCTTTCCAAGTACCACTCTATTACCTATGAAAATATGTGTGTATATGCATTACACAATTGTTTGTATGTGTGTATGTACACACATCTTTGTAAATGTACACATGTACATACATGCAAGCACACAGTATACATGCATTAAATGTGTATATACACACATATATATACATGTTAGCACAAAGATATACATATATATACACGTGTATATATACACACATATATTCATGTGTATATATACGTATATATACACACATGTATATATATATACATATATGCGTATATATGTATATACATGTATGCACATATATATGTTATATATGTATATACATGTACAAATATGTATATACATATACATATATATACGATACATACATACCCATAAGCACACAGATACATATGCATATTCAAATATGTATACTAAAATATGGTAAAATCACAAAGGCGACCTGGGCCTTTGTGATTTTTCTCAAATTCTTCATCTAACCATGAGGCACAATCTTGATTTTCTTCTGATATCAACAGACTAAAAGCTGCAGATCAAACATCCTTAGATCTTTTCCTCCTAATCTGAATGTCCTGAGTATCAAATCCCTTCCTTCCTGTTCCCACTCCAGGTCCACACATGTAGGTGCTTTTCTAAGAAACAATATGGACTATTAATTTTTAAATAGGTACATAGTTGTAGAATATAAGCATTTTCCATAAAGTCATTATGTTTTACAAGGTAAATTTTATGGGTACTAATTTGCAATCTTTTCCCTTGGGCTGTTGCCACCAAACAGAACCTGTTCAAATTGTCAGAGCAACTCAGTTCTTATGTACATGTATTATTAATTTTTCCTGGGTACTATATTTTTCTTGAAACATCTAGTAGCCTTAATGAATAAATAAATAGTATTTTAAAGTTAATTGACATTACATAGGTGTTATGATATAACTGATCATTTCCTTTGTCCTAATCATCTTTTAAAATATTTAGAGCTTCAATAGGAGCAGAAATTCATTGATGTTTAAACTATATGTGATTTCAAATGCCAAATAATATCATACGTTTTGGCTAATCATGGTACATTATTCTTCCTCCTCACCTTCTAATAGACTGAATTCAGAGAAGAAGCTCATTGCTTGGCAGAGACTGATTCCAGGCACTTGGTACCCACAATAGTTCAAAGGAACCAATTTTGTCATTATTTTACTGTTTGTCTCTCTTCACTTCTGCAGCCAGTAGAAAACTTGCCAGTTCAAATTATACTCCTTATTCTGAAATAACAGGACCTAGTCTCCAAAAGGTGGCCTAGCCTGCCCACCTGCCCCACTGGTCCAGGCTGGGCCTGAGATGAGTGACAGGAGCCACCATTATGTGGGGGGAGGAGGGAGGGCTCCCAGTGGGGCCCGTTTTCTCACACTTCACATGCACCCATCAAAGTCCTGCTGGCTCACCCTGCAAATTGCACCAGACTCTGCTTCTCGGAGGACCCTATGCTTCCCCCCACTGCCCCCACTTTCACCCTGCCCCTCATAATCTGTTCTCAACACAGAAGCTCCAGGGACCCCTTTCAGAAACTCAGCTTCATCCAGGTATATTTGATTCACAGGAATGCACACTTTTAGGCCTGCAGTTTATGAATTTTAACAGGTGTGTGTGTCAATATAACCACCATCCAAGGATCTCTCTGGGCTTGCAATAGCTGGCACATCCTCTGTAGTCCGGCCCCTATTGTCTACCCGAGCAAGGCCCCGGGGCCCACTCCCCTTCTCCCACTAGCCTCTTGCCTCTTGCCTCACATGCCAAGCTCACTGCTTCACAGGGGCTTTGGCCACTGGCCACTGTATAGTAACAACGCCTGCACACGCCCCACACACCCTCACCCCAGGCTCCGCATTTCCCTATCTCCATGTTCTTTGCCCCATCACATCTAAATGAGTTTCCTGTGGCAGTCATAACATAGTAACAATTGAACACCTTCAAGTAACAGAAATCTATTTCTGAGTACCCAGGTGATCAGGAGTCACAATGTTGGAAAATTGATTCCTTCCAGAGGCTTGAGAGAGGCTGGTTGCCAGGTGGCCTTAGAGCTGCCTGGCTTGCTGATGCCTGCCCGTCTCCACCTCCACCCGCACACCATCTTCTTCTCTCTCTCCCTGTTTGTCTTTTACAAAGACTCTTTTTGTACTTAGGGCCGTTCCAATCCAGTATAGTCTTGTCTCCATCTGTACCTTAATTATGTCTGCAAGAACACTATTTCCAAATACGATAGTGTTCTAAGGTTCTAGGTAGAAAGGAAAGCTCTTGGTGGGGACACTGTTCACCCCACTACACACTTAACACCACCTGAGAAGTAATATATATTTTTTTAATATTTGTTTTAGTTATAGATGGTCACAAATATCTTTATTTTTATGTGGTGCTGAGGATCGAACCCAGTGACTCATGCATGCAAGGCAAGCGCTCTACCACTGAGCCACAATCCCAGCCCTAGATAAGTAGTATATTTTTATCTTTTAACAATTAATTACCAGTTCCTATCTGAAAGTAAGTTCCCCCAAGGCAGAAACATTTGCTGTGTTCAGTGCTGTGTCCTGGTGGACAGATACAGCGGCTGCCCCGTAAACACTGGCAGGTGGAGTGGGTGGACCGTGGCTGGTTCCTGAGACACAACAGGCAGCGTGGTAGGAACATGGCAAGAAGTGAAGGCTCCTGGGCCTTATGGAAGCCAGATGCAGATCAGGGATGTTGCATTTTCCAATACAGATTAACAGGAGGTGGTTGGGAAGTCAGAGTAAATCAACAGAAGAGACTGCCTGGTAGACAGAAGTCGCACAAGAGACTCTCAGAACTGGCATTGGACTTGGTGCCTCTTGGAGTGTGCCAAGCAGCTAGGTCTTGGCAGTGGATGGTCTTCTGCATTAGTTTCCTGCAGCTACTATTCCAAACTAACACAAAATTACAGGGTTAAAATAACATATTTTACTCCTTCTAGTTCTGTGAGTCAGAAGTTCAAACACAGGTACACTATGCCACAATCAAGGTGTCACTAGCCCCCTGCTCCCTCCAGAGCTTCCAGAGGGAGGTCCATGTCCTTGTCTTCTCCAGCTTTTAGAGCGCCGCCTTCCCGGCTCCTGGGTCCTTCCTCTGTCTGCATAGACAGCAGCTTCCCTTCTAATGTCACTATTTCTCTGCCTCCTCCTGTGGCCAATCTCCTCTGTGTTCCTGTTTTCAGGATGTGTGTGATGGTATTTAGGGCCCATTGGGTGATCCAGGATGATCTCCTGTCTCAGGACCCTTCATATGGTCACATCTGCAAAGTATGCTTTGCCGGACAAGGCAACACTCATGATGCCAGGGATTAGGACCTGGGTAACGTGGGGTGACTTCTGTCTCCCATGTGTTCTGACCTGAGACTCAACACAGTGCCGAGCATCCTGGATTCCTCCCTCCTGATTTTCTAGTGGGATTCTGTCTGGTCACTGAGACACGAGGACTAGTCCCTTTTCTTCTCTACTAATTTCTCACCTACTGGCAGGTGACTTGTAAGATACCTCATGAGCTGGGCACATGCCCGTGGAGCGCATTGGCAGCTCCATCATGAGGCTGGATCCAGAAGTCATGGTGGAATGAATTAATGCTTATGATGCAGTTGGGGGAATTCCTTCTTACTCAAAATATAAAACCTGAAGAAAGCCCTTTCTGTCTAAAAGCTATATAACACTTGAGCTCACTTTCTAAATAGTCCTAATTCTGGTTATATTATTTACATAAAAGCAAAGATGTTTTTAATGTGATTAACTTTATCCTTTTTGTTTTGGGTTACAAACTATCCAGGAATGAGGGTTAAGACATTGGTGCTTTCATGTGTGTATCACTGGGTAAGTTCTTTTGGGTTGGCAAGAAGTGAAATATCTTTATTTTTTGTACCTTGGATTCACCTTGGGGGTACTTGACCACTGAGCCATATCCCCAGCCCTATTTTTTGTCTTTTTATTTAGAGGCAGGGTCTCACTGAGTCTTCTTTTTATTATTTTAAAAATCCTACTTTTTTTATATCTAGCACCCTTCAACCCGTCCAACTTCAACCCGTCCAGCATAAAAAACAAATCAGCCTAAGCCGGGCACAGTGGCACACACCTGTAATCCCAGCACTTGGGGAGGCTGAGACAGGAGAATCTGGAGTTCAAAGCCAGCCTCAGCAATGGCGAGGCGCTAAGCAACTCAGTGAGACCCTGTCTCTACATAAAACACAAAATAGGGCTGGGGATGTGGCTCAGTGGTTGAGTACTCCTGAGTTCAATCCCCAGTGCCAAAAACAAAACAAAACTAGCCTATCTTCATAGCTCTGGATATGAACATCAAAGTCAGTACAATCCTTAAAACCTTTAAAGTTCAAAAGTTCATGAATGATTAAAATTTCCATATTTTTATATAACTCCCATGCAGTCAGGCTGCCAGTGGAAATTATTCAGGTTGCCTTCAAAGTGATCCAGCCTCTGACAGAAAGCTATGTGGAAAACCAAAGTTTGAGTCTGTGAGGACCCTGGGTGTCCCTGCACTTTTTTCCTCAGGGAAACTTGATCAAATGTTGTGACAGTCCTCCAACTCTTTGGTTTCAATCCCAGCATAACATTGTAAAGAACTTCAAACTGTTTGCTATTTAGCTCTGTGCTAAGCGTTGTGACTTTAACAGCTCAGACAGTCCATATATGAGTGAGGGTTTAGTCACAATATTGTTGGTGTATGTGACAAGTTTTAATGAGGAAAAGGTTACATTTGCATATTCTCCAGTTCCATTAACATTCTGAAGTGAAGCCCAGTAACAAATGAGTTTTTGAGTTCAGCTTCTTAAGAAATTATAGATGCTTCTTCCTTCTTGTGTCCTTTTCTTTGTCTAGTTATATATAACACCTGACATTCTAGAGGGCCCACACTGTGTGCCACTCGTGCTGATCTCCCACCAGTATGCCAGGGCGGGAATTATTATCTCAGGAAGGCAGATGGACTCCAAGTTCACCCACGTGGCAAACGCCCCCTATGCTGGCCGGTGGAGGCTCAGTGGCAATCCAAACAGACTAGAGCCCAAGGCTGCAGAGATAGTTGATAGAGCAGCAGGGTTCTAACCCAGTGTGGCTCCACCCAAAGAACTTTGCCCATTATCCTACACTGCCTCTGAGGGGAATAGGAAGAAAGGAAATAGTTTTAAAATGGCAAGTTTGGCTACAAGCTAAAGCAGTCTTTCTCATTTCACTTACATTTCTTCACATAAGCATAATGTTTTGAGGTTTTTAAAAAATGAAATCCCATTACATAAATTACAAAAGAAAAATATATCCCTTGTAGCAATTTTAGCATAACAATTACTAGAATATATCTAGCTCTGAATAGTTTACTAAGCACTTACAAATTTATTATATCTTCCATGAGATCAGTGCTATTATTCTCTGTAATATTATTCTGTTATTATATTATACTGTTACTCTGTATTTCATCTGTAGAACCCAAGGTCAACAAAGACTAAAGGACTAACCTATATTTGCAAGATACAAGAGACAAAGCCAGATGTTTAAGTTCTGAACTCTGCCAGTTTTTCCGATGCCAAATCCCGTGTTCATCCTCCTGTGGTAACCAAGGACCTGAGGCGGGAGAAAGTGACGCCCCGCGTCTTCCAGGGTGGCCAACACAGAAAGCCAGGGAAGGCAATGTAGAAGGCCACAGGGACCTCCTGGTCCCTTTACCAAGAATGGTGGGAGCCACTGAGGGTTTGAAGCAGGCAGGTGGGATAGTCAAGTTCATTTTGGCATGGTTAGATGACAGGTGGGAAGAGCAATGACATGGGAAGTGATTGACAGTTGGAACTAGGTCTATGGAGGCAGAAATAGGGATGAGTGGGTGTTTGGGGTTCCAAAGGTGTGTGGCCAGGAGGTGGGTAAAGCTGGTGCCAGGTTCCTTCTGACCTGTCAATAAGGGGCTTGGATCTCTTCTGGATTCATGATTCTTTGGAATGTTCATCTGTTTCATATGAATTTTTGGGGAGGCTGCACATGTGTGGATACACATATATGCATTGCATGCATGTGTTCAAAGACATATATGCATTGCATGCTCCCTGGAGCTCTTGTTCAAAAGATGCTCTTGATATATGTACTATGAACCTTTGCCTAATAGAGCAAGTACCACCTGGTTAATAAAATAGACTGAAATGAGTTCTTCACTAATCACTTCCCAATAGCCTAAACTTACCTGAATTCATCTTAGCCACTCATTGTCTTCAATTTATAGATAACCTGCGAATTTTGATTTGATTTGCAAAGTCTATAATTCTAGAGGGCTACTATTTTGGGAAGGGCTATGCTATCTTGGTATTGCAGAGGTGGTTTGGGATCAGGCAACAAAAAGAAATTAAATTAAAAAGAAGAACCAGCTTCACATTTTTCAATCCGTGATGGTTTTCCAGTGTGATCAGCTAACAAGAAGGATTCAGCATCAGCAGTCACTGAAGTGTTTCCCAGCAAATGTGTTATTGTGCTGTGTGTCTTGTTGAGAATGTGCATGTATCTGCCTAAGATGGGATGTAAATTTATTGAATAGTCAATGCACATGAAATCAAATGCTTTATCTTTTCAATACAACAAACCTACTTCAAAAGCCTTCCTATTCCACAGTATCTTCAGTAAAGTAAGCACCAACATGTTTCAGGGTTTTCTTGACAGCTCTACCAGTTGTGATAAAGGAAAGATACAGAGGACAGGTTAGAACCTGCAAGGAAACTTTTAACCTTTGTCTATTCCTTCTCCATCCTATTTTTCATGACTCCTCTGTGCAGATGACAGCTCTGACCTGGCATCAGTAGGACTCGTGCTTCTGAGTTTTTTTGCGAGGAGTGAGTGGCTGCTGCACAGCCATCTCATTTCTCCTGTAGCCCATCTTTCAGATAAATACCACCTTTCTGTGCCTTGGGGCCTCACGTTTTTATCTGTGGTCTCAGAAGTTGCTTTTTTTATTTATCAGTTAAAAATCGGTTTCCTGCTTCAACAATAGAATCCATAGAGTTGGTACTGTCAGCCTTGTGATCTAACTGGTTGAGCTGAGAGATTGCAAAATAGAATATGGTACCATCTCACTTCTGAGTTAGGATATTCTAGAGCATATTTCTTAAGGTTAAATTAAAAAACAGCTTTTGAGAGTAGGTCACATGTAAGAAGGGGGATTCAGGAAAAGAATATATAGTACATAAAATGTATTAACCTTCTGTGAATAAGCCAGTATCTTTAAATAAATAATTTCCTTTTATCAAGTCATCTTATTGTACTTTTACCCCAGAAAATCATTAAGGGAATATGTCTGTATTTTTATCTTTTCTTTTTTCATTTTTTGTCTACTTTCTTCAGGGCTGAAGTTGGTCTATTTTTTAAAAGAGAGATTATGAAAACAGTAATAACAAAAATGAAAATAATAATGATATCAGCATCACCTGCTATCACAAGTTATATTTTTTAATATTTTGAAATATAGCTAAATGCCATGCCTCAGTTTTTTTAAATAATACATTCGGAAAATGTGATCTCTATAAAGTATCCACTTTAGCCCAATGAAAAGTGTATACATTAATAAAATCATGGGTCATTTTGTTATTTTTCATAATCTTTATAAATGCAGAACTTCAGTTGATACATTTAAATTCATTTATATATGTATATAATCTATTTTTTTTGGTACTAGGGATTGAACCCAGGGGCAACCTAACCATGAAGTCACATCCCCAGCCCTTTTAGCCCTTTTTTTTTTTAATTTTGAGACAAGGTCTTGCTAAGTCACTTAGGGCCTCACTAAATTGCTGAGGCTATCTTTGAACTTGTGATCCTCCTCTTCAGCCTCCCAAGTTGCTGGGATTATAGGCATGCACCACCATACCCAGCTATATGTGTATATAATCTTATATAATCAATGTGTATGTATGCACTTAAAAACTATTTACACAAGAAGATCTTTTCAGGATGCTCTCTTAGATGCATCTATGAATAAGGAAATCAAAACAACCATTGTGAAATATTTCTGTGTAAACTATTAAGTACATTTCATAAATGTGCTCACCATATGCCACAGTCTAGCGGGCTCATCCTCATGTTCTCTTCTCTTCCTTTTGTTCAGAGAATTTGGATGGAGAGACCCGGAACTGCCCGAAGTGATCCAGATGTTGCAACATCAGTTTCCTTCAGTCCAGTCCAATGCTGCAGCCTATTTACAACACCTCTGTTTTGGAGACAATAAAATTAAAGCTGAGGTAAGCACTACTTGGATTCTCAAATGGAAGGGGTCTGATTGATAACTATTCGGAATTGTTTAGAGTAATGTCAATGAGAAAAGACATCCGTAAACTAAAGTTGGGTTTTCATGTGTAGACCTCTCTTTAAGACTGAATCATCATTCTTTTCATCCACTTGATCAGCATTGCCTCTGCATGTTTCCTTCTTTTATATATGAATAATGAGGTATAGAGGACCAACGATGCAAGCCAGAAGCAGCAGAGCCTAGATCATCAATGGCACATCTGGGTGTGATGTGCCTTCCTCTTCTGAGTTCTGTCTCTGGAGTCATCGCTGCCCCTAAGTCCTAAAAGAATGCAAAGTATCAATTCTTATCGCCTCAAATTGCAATCAATATGAGGAACTATAGCCTATCCTTCTTGGAGAACTCATTGATAGAATGTGGAAGTTAAGTAATAAACTGACTTTGTCTTTGTCTTATGAACAAGCATTTCAAAGCCATTTACAGAGGTAGCAGCACATATAATATGGATATATGTGATGCATTAAAGAGACTGTTATCTGTGTCCATCACATAAATGATTGTTAACATGCCCTGTTCTTTTGGAACACTCTAAAGTGCATAACACATTGTGGTATGTGATTATTTTTGGAAAATCACCATGGTCACTGCAACTCTGATTTTTTTTAGATAAGGGATAAGAATTTGCATACAAGCAGCTGAATAATCAAATTTTTATAAAAAGATTTTGTAAACTATAATGAGTCATCTCTATAGGATGTAAGCAGTTTTGAGAATGAATCTAAACTAGTTTAAGAGTGGAAAGAAGAGATTTAAAGATACAATTGCTATTTATTATAGATTTTGCTTGCTTGCATTGAGATGTATACAGTCCAGCAGCTTTCCATCTCTTTCTCTGTCTTCCACTGGGGCTACAGAGGACTTGGTTTATGCCCATTCTTATCTTAAAAGTCATATTTCTTTTTTGAATGAATGTGGAACAGTGTTCAACCAGGTGTGACTTTTCTCCTGAGTTACATTTGACATCTGGGGGCAATTTTGATTGTCACAACTGGAGGAAGGTATGGTGTAGCCACTGGTCTCTACTGAATAGAAGTCAGGAATGCTGCAAAACATCCTATAATACACAGGAAAGAAGAGAACTACCCAACCACAAGTGTGAACACTGCCAAATTTATTGTCCACTTAAAGCAAATATTGTCCACTTAAAACAAACTTAAAATATGAAAAAATGCCTACTGTTAAAATGACCTAAACATATATCAAAGTTATGTGACTTCCATCCCAAATGGAACTCATCTTAGTCATTTTTAATAGAAAACAAAGCAGCCATGCAGACTGAAAGGACAGACTTCTGATTAGGGTATCACATACCAGTGTATAATGTTTTGAAGAATACAACCTTGAGGGGCTGGGATTGTGGTGCAGTGGTAGCGTGCTCGCCTAGCATGTGTGAGGCACTGGGTTTGATCCTCAGCACCACATAAAAATAAAATATTCTGTTCACCTACAATGAGGAAAATAAAAAAATATTAAAAAAACAAAGAATACAACCTTGAGGGTTTCTCCAAAGACCACAAAAGCATTCCATCCATTGTTGGCATGAGGTTGTCTCAGGAGTATGGTGGTGCCCACCCCAAGTGACCTGGATCCCACTCAAAATGTGGTTCCAATATTGAGACTGCCAATGTCACTCTCACACTAAGAGGGTACAGAAAGGTGGGTTTTCACATGGTGAGGCTTTTTAGAATGAGCAGCATAGCTGCCAATCAGTCAAAAAGTGGCTTGAGGGGCTGGGGTTATGGTGCAGTGGTAGCGTGCTCGCCTAGCACGCGTGAGGCACTGGGTTCAATCCTCAGCGCCACATAAAAAAAATAAAATAAAGATATTCTGTCCACCTACAACTAAAAAAATAAATATTTTAAAAAAAATGGCTTCAGAGAGTTCTGGGAAGAAGTCTGGTTTGAGATCCTATGGTGGATAGGGAATGGGTTCTCACATATGGACAGGTCCTTATGTGGATGCCAAAGGAAATTCTTATCAGCTTGCTCAGATGAGGGGCAGAAGACAGAGAGGGGTGATGGAATCCAGGAGGGCTTCACTACTGATTATAGCCCCAGCTCATTTTAACATTTTTAATTTTGAGACAGAGTCTTGCTAAATTGCTGAGGCTGCTCTTGAACTTGAGATCCTCTTCAACTTCCCAAGTAATGAGATTACATGCGTGCACCACTGCATCTGGCAAAACTTTATCACAAGGAATCGCCTGATCAGGCTGTACAGGTGTCGTGGCCCAGGGTGGTTTGACTTGCTTGCTAACTAACTCTGCACATGTGCTCCAGGCTCATGGTCGAGGCACAGAGGCCTCTTAGTAGGGATGCTGCCTAGCAACTGGCTATAGACTTATTTGTGGCTACACTGGAAAAACCCTCGATGCCCTATGGTTCACGAAGGCTGTTCAGTGAAGGGGCACATACATCACATCAGACAGAGGCAGCTTCCCTTGCTGGATCCCCTGCTCACCAGTGGTTACCTGGAACAAACTGGTTGTCCACTGGAGCCTCTTACCTTTAGATACAGAAAACAGAGATGCAGAGAAATAAAATAGAGATGTGGATACCTTTGTGGGGATTCGGGGACTAAATGCCTGCAGGCTGCTTAGTGGTGGAACATCCACTTATCAACACAGAAACATAGTTAAGACACTGACACTATTTTAAACATAAATATATTATAAATATACGTGCACACGTGTGTATATATGTCTTCTCTGTGTGTGTGTATATATATCAGTGTGTGCTTATTTTTACTTTTTATGGGTCCCCTCCAGGTGATCTGTATCCCCTTTCAGTGTTTGGAGGGGGCCCAGCTTGCACTTGGGTAGTGGTTCAAATTATCCCAGCCCTCCTCCACTCTACCTGTTAGATTACTGGCTCCATGATGATGGTGCCTGGTACTTATGAGGCTGGGATGAGAAGGAAGGCAAGGGTGGTGTAGACCTGAGGTCATGCCTTGATATCAAATGGAAAGCCTGAGATCAAAGTTGCTGTCAGCCAAAGGGACAGGGATATCCAAAAGGACTAAATAAAACCCAGAATGAGCAGCCCAGAGCTTTCCTTCCTCTCCACCCTCAGTCACATGGGGAGGTGTGTACATGCATGCAAAACTCTGATAAGAATCCTCCAGACCTGTTTTGTTCTCTCATCCCAGCTCAGAGCCCAAAATATTAGTAATGGGCTCTCTGTTTGTGATGGATGGCTGCCTGTCATGTTTTCATATACAGGTATTGATTTTTGTAATTACCTGTTGTCCAAATACTAATCTTGCAGGCACTAGCCTTTCCAAATTTACTCAGTCCTCTAGTCTTTCTATTGCATTTTATTGGATTGATTTAGCCCTTCAGTCTACATTTCATTATTGGTATTGACTCTGCTCACACAATGGATAGGCCATTGAGCAAAAGGCAGAATTAAATCTCCTATATGCAGAGGGTCATAAATCATGCCTTGCTCATTCCTTATTACAGTGCTTTGTACAGATTTCATATAATGAAGCCAAGAAATTCAGTTTTGTTCAAAATGATGCTGGATCTTATAGGTACAAAGTAGAGAGTTCATTGCTATAAATCATACACGAAAGCCCAGGTCCTAACTTTTCCTTCTGGCCTAGTGAACTGGGGTTTGAGAGCCTCCTGGTGCACCTCCCAGCAGTGAGGTAGGAGAGAGGGCCAGGTAGGGTACAGCTTGACAGTCTCCAGTGACTGAGGTGAAATGCATTCCTTGGGGTGTCCGGACCCAGGGTGGGACATTTAGCAGTAAGCACAGATCAGCCGGTGTGCAAAAAAATTGTGGTTAGAAGGAGTCACATAAGCAATGAGTCAGAGATGGATGGAGATGAGATCTGAAGCAAAGCAGCTAAAGAAAAATTAAAAGGGATGGTAGGAAACTGAAAAGGTGAAGAGAAGGTCTAGATTCTGGCCACAAACATGCCAAGTGTGTGCAGCAACTTCCCATGGACAATGGCTATCTGATCTGTACGTGGCTCCTCCTGCATTAATGGGCAGAGGCACGATTAGTGTGGATAGATGTCAGTGGTGTTTGAACAATGCCCGCCATCTGCACCGTCCCTTCCATTGTTAGTGGGACATTGCAATGTCACAATAAATTAAATTTCAGAGAAATGATTAGACCTGGCAACTGGCTTATGGGTATGGACTGCAGGGGTTTTTTAGAGGTGCTTCAACATAGGTAACTTCTGAATATTTCTCACAAATCCTTTCTCTTTATTTCTGGGAACTCCTGCTCAGTTGAGAATATTAAGAGCATCTCATTGATTTGGGGATAATGTTAAGTGCCTCTCGTGGGTTGTGATCATTGCAGCTCATTTATGCTGTTTCTTCCTGAATTTCCCCTCATTTCTTCTGATGAAAACAGTGGAGTAGGCAGGTATAGGGACACTCACATTCACACCTGGAGAGCTATGTGCAAGCCAGAACACATGTATGCACCAGTGCTTCCCTAACTGGCGGCTTTCGAGGTAGTACATCTCCTAGAGACTGAAAAACATTTCCACATTTGTAAGTGACCCAAAGGGATTATTTTGATTTTAAAAATCTTTTAAAATATTTTACTTAATAAATCAATCAAATGATTATAATTTTATTTGATAAAATTTAAAATATTGAAATAATTAATTTTTTTAAATTAAAAGATGCTTTCATTCACTTAAACAAGGTGCCTTTTTTTCTGATCTCAGTCCTTACTATATGATATAGCCTGTGGGCAGGATTAACTAGTAATCTTTTCTTTGTGACAGAAATGGTCACTGATCACAGTGATGAGGATTTAATTTAGAGCCCAGGGTAGAGGTTCATGCTTCTAATCCCAGTTGCTTAGGAGGTGGAGGCTGGAGGATACACGTTCCAGGCTAGCCTCAGCAACTTAGTGAAAACTTCTCTCCAAATAAAATTTTAAAATGGTTGGAGATGTAGCTTAGAGGCAGGATGCTTCCAGGTTCGATCTCTGGTACAAAAAACAAAAAGATTTCATTTAAGGTTTGACCTGGTCATTTTTTGTTCCATGAAAAATGAGCATCAGTATAAAAAAATGCAGCTGAGTATTGAAGATCTTATGTTGTAAACTATACTGTTCCAGTACAAGGACCTTGGCCCTAGGAAACCAATCCTGATTGTATTTTCCTACCTCCAAGAAGCTTCTTCACATTTGCTGTATCATCCCAACTCCTATAAAAATTTTTATTATTAAAGAAATGAACTTTTCATGTCTAGTGGCAATTTAAAAAAATAACACAAATCGGGCTCTCAGTGGAATCTTTTTTTTGAGGTCAACAGGGCATGATAATACCCTATTGTTAAGTATATGGAAAAGTACATCCACAGCTGGAGACACTTACAAAATGCTTAAAATTCAGCCTTATAGAATCAGGGAAAGCTGCCTACTTCTTACAGTAATGACTACACTGGATTTTGAAAGCCAAAATTTTCCAGAACAATATAATCTAAGGCATACCCACTTGGACATGGTGAGGGGAGCTGCTCAGGTTGAAGGGTACCTGTCCCTTGGAGTTTTCTCCTCTGTGGGTGTGTCTTTGAGTATGTGTGCATGTTATGATGTGAGTATATCCTTCATAGTAATTTTTTCCAAATTGGCATTATCTTTCTTTAAATAGAACATAGAAATTGATCTCTGTGTATAAAATATGCATACTTTCCCCCTTCCTCTATACTTTTGATTTTGTTCAGACCAATTTAGAATGTTTCATATGCTAAAAAAAATTGAGACTTGTTCCTGTCTACTGCACTTAAAGTGCTTCATAATTTCTGCTTTATTCTTGATTCTTTCTACTTCATATAGTTCAAGAGAAGCTGCTATCCATCTTTTCAGTTGGTTGCCTTTGAATGATTTCTTCTCTTCCTTCATCATAAGTTTTTCCACATTTTTGAAAGAGAGCCTGTATTTAGTTCCTAGGTATCAGTAGACAGTATGCCATTCAACTTGTGGTAAGACCTCTGGAGCTAGGCTGGCTGCTTTACTATTTTCTGGCTCTGTGACCTTGAGCAAGTTGCTTTACCTCTCTGAACCTCAGTCTCTAAGACTATAAAAATGGCAGAGTGACTCCATATTCCCACAGAAAGAATATAGGTAGATACCCGGCATAGATAAAGTGGTTAAGGAATGTGAGTTGTTATTAGCATGTGTTGCAAATATTAATGAGAAAAGTCTCTTTCTCATAGATAAACATAAAATGTTATAGTTGGATGGACAAAATCTTTATACATATTCTGGCTTCCTTTGTATCATCTGTTCACCTTCTGAGATTTGCTATTGTCAGGTAGGGGAAGCTGAAAGGCAGGCAGTGACATAAACAGACAGAGCTAGAAGACCAGTTTCCAGGGAGACACGTGACCTCCTCATGCTGAAACCACATTGCCAGCTGGGAAGAAGCAGAGGCCCAGGAACGTGGTGGGATGGTGGGGTGGAGAGCTACGTCTCTTCAGCTGTCTGGGAGGCTGAAGTTTCTCGAGATGACAACCTGCAGGAACACACAGGGGAGACATCTGTGGTCCACAGCGAGCACCACATAGCCAGGGCTGTGCTGAGCCAGAGGAGAAGACAGCCCAACACTCCTTGTAAAGATGTACTTGAAGGCCTGGTCCTTCACATATGACGTACCATGGAAGACGTAGAACCCGAGTTATGGGGCCAGCGCTGGACCAGAAAGGGCCATGTGTCACCCTTGGCAGAGGAGATGGCAGGTGCACAATATTGCTAAGAGACTGGGGCAGAATTATGCCTGCAGAGCACAGATGTGATCCCACCAAGGTATGTGTCACCATGGGGAAGGTCACAATCATGGTCTTTTCAAATAAGGAGGAAACAGCAGAGATAAGACAGCGGGAGGCACCTGTGCTGGTGACCAGGCAGTGCTTTACCTGGAGGAAGGTAGGTGGGCAGGGACAAAGGGGCAAGGCCTCCTGGGCCTGGTGGCATGCTGGCGCCCCTCCCTGCCACATGGGTCTCCTGTTCACATTTGCTCTTGTACCTCATGGCCCTTAGGACCTCCATCCCCTGCTCCATGTAGCTCTTCTCTCCCTCACTTGCTCCCTCAGTGTGGCCAGTCACTGCACTCACCAGCCGTAGCTAGAGATCAGGGCTTGCCTGGCAGAGGGCCTCCTGCCAGATGGCAGGGAGGCCACAGAAGACGCCAAGTGGGACCCAGTGGTCAGTGAACAGAGACATCCACAGCTGTAGTTTCCCAGTAGAAAATGAGTGAGTGATTACCAGGACCAAGGTCAAAAAGGGCCCTGGGGGCTGGGGATGCAGCTCAGTGGTAGGACACTTGCCTAGCACATGTGAGGCACTGGGTTTGATCCTCAGGACCACAAAAAAATTAAATAAATAAGCTGGGCTCAGTGGTGCACACCTGTAATTTCAGAGGCTTGGGAGACTGAGGCAGGAGGATCGTGGTCAGAGCTGGAGACTCGCCTTGGCTGCAGGAGCACAGGGGAGAAGAAACACAGTGGTACAGTTAGACCTAATGAGCAATAACTACACTCCCTCAGGTTTAAGGTTCCCTCAAGCAAGATGGACCACGGTAGAATCACAGAGGAGAAAAGAGACTAAGGTTCTGGGGATGCAGATGTGCTCCTGCAGGACAGTCAGGGTGAAGGAAGATGCAGGTCAGAAGGCATGGAGCAAGGATCCGCTGAGGGTAGCAGAGAGCACAAGCCACCTGGCTGACCCTTTTTATAGCCCATAAGACACATCCATCAGCAGAAATGATCCACAGAGAAGATAGCAGCCTGGTGACCTGCCTTTGTGTAAGGGAACATCTCTTCCTTCCCCCTTCCACCCAACAGCAAGGGAGAAAGAACAGGGAGGAGAATGGAGGAAGTAAAGAGCACACGGGGGGTACTGGAGCTGTCCCCCAGCCTCCTCCAGAAGAGTGGGAAAGGAGGAGAGGAGGGTCCACGGCTAACAGCCAGGCTTACTTCTGTGTGACTGCAGTAAGACTTTTGACTAAGTGGATGGAAGTTAAGGAGTCAAACTGATGTTGTGGTGAAATTTAGCTGCCCTGTGTTGAGACAAGACACCTAATTAAAACCACCAGGTGCATCAGGTTCTCTCTGCAAGACAGATGAGTCACAGCACCATCTCAAAACTGGGTCATGACGTGGGAACAGAGAAATGGGTATCTTTCTCATCTCTATGAAGTTTCTGGGGTGGGTTTTCTAATTTCACTTTGGGTTATTTTAACTTCATCTTCTCTGGGGCATCCTCCACCCCCGCTCCTTTTATTAAGGCTCTTCTTATTGTCCCCCAACCCCCACCTTGGTCTGTAGTCTTTCCAGTAATGAGCAAAAGAGACAAACTGTCTAAATGTCAGTCCACTTGCATGCATATCATGGTGGAGGGCCTGGCTCTGACCCAGGATTTCTAACAGTGCTTTGTTTCATGGGCACATTTCTGATGGAGACAGCCTACTTCATGTTTTAGAAAAGAAGACCTATACCTAAAGAGCTAGCTCCTCCTTCAAGGACATAGTCCAACTTTATAAATAGCCTGAACTTCTTCCTCTACCTTTTGGGTCATTCCTTTTCCTCTTCTTTAGGACAGGTGCCAGGAAAACCTGAGTTCCCCCTCTTGTCATGCTTTGCTGCTTAGAGTTACCAGCTCACTACCCTCCGGCCTTGTTTCCAGATGAAAAATCTCTAAAGCGTTGAACCAAGAGAGAGGAATCTTGTTCATCAGTCATATTCTTGATTTTTCCCTTCCAAACCTTCTCCAGGTTTTTCTGGTACACAGAGCTGGGGAGAACATCTTGTTGAGATATGGGTAGACACAGCACAAGAAAACTGCTTCTCATGTTATTTCCATGCATAGAAGATCTATGCATGGGCACTTCTCCTATCTTTGATTTAATCCCAGTTGTGTGCTGAACTGTATTTCTGCAACCTCTGACTTCATTCATCCACCCTAGTGGTCTTGCTGCTTTGAGCCTCTGCCCACTTTTCCAGCTTCATCAAGGTTGTTGGTCCATTTCATTCTACATCTAAAGATTCAGACCACCTCAACCTGGTGGACCTGGAGGTGACCAATGACCTTCCCCTCTGGGCCCTGCATGCACCATCTTGGAAATGTTTAACATCACTGGAACCAGACACCATGGAAGGGAAGAGCCACGTGAGCTGAATGAGAGACTCAATTGACTTATTTAAGTGTGGGAAAATTATGACTTAGCCACATTTTACTTGTTCAAAATCAGATTCTGGATGGAAGAAATGTGTCTTTGTAGCCAAATGGAAACCACGTTTGGCTACATCCAGCTTCCTTATTAGGTACACTTCATCACTACAGATGTTTACAGATGTTTCAAGAAAAGCTCTGTAATGGTTATATGATGGCTCTCCTGGTTTGATAGCCCCTGTGCACTCCTAACCAAACCCCATGTGTGAGTGGGAAAAAAAAGTCTATTTTGCTAAAAGCTCTTCAAAATTCAAATTGTTCTCCTGCACTTACAATCATTCTTAATTAATTTGCCTCTTGCATAACAAGTGAAACCCTTAGCAGGCATTAAGTCTTTTGTTATTTGCCCTTAGTTATAGGTATGGGAAGCTTTGGGTATTTATTGTAGCTCTGTACATGAAATGTCTTTCATTTCCAAGATTGTTTGAAAGAATCTCATGACTGAAGTGTATTTTCCCATTGTCAGTGGTACATAAGGACTCAAGGTTCCCAGAACAGCTCTAAAACCTTGTTCGAATATCCTTGGACTTTAGCAGCAGGTGAACCCTACTGTCATATCCAATATCTATGTATGTCTTGGGACCAGCAAGGAGAGTTCCAGCAGGGATACCAGGACCCATCCCCAGCACTCCACTGCATGGAAGGATGCCATCACCACATGACTTCCTTATGGGCTCTGGAGTGGAAGTGGGGACCTCCTTGCCACCATCCACAGGTGATGCAGTCTCTTGGCTGGGGTTGGAGGTCAGTGAAGACAAATGAAGAAGAACAGGGACACAGTGGCAGTGTCCTTACCAGGAGGACCTGGTAAGCTCTGAGACTGTGTGAGCTGCATGAAGGAAGGGGAGAGATGGGCGTCAATTCTCATGGGTGCTGCCCTTGAATTCCAAGGGAACTTCTCAGACCTCACTGACTGCCTGGAAGCCCTCTGTTGGATTCTTCCTGGGTTAACCACTCTTCCTATTGCAATGAGCCACAACTTGGAGGCCAGTTCTCTCAGTCCTGTGCTCTAGGAAAGAGAACACTACCTGTCATGTGATGCAAACACTGTCAATTTTGATGTTATGTAGATTTTTACCATCTTCATAGTGGGTGGAGATATATGGCAGGAATATAATGCTTCCTGCCTAGATATCACCCTGTTTGTGCAGGTAGATGTCCAAGGTGAGATCGAATCTCTGCAGATAGTCATTGCAGAATTGACCTGGTTTTGCACCCCCCAGACTAGGGTTACTTGCTTATGGCCTCTCTGGATGAGACAAAAGAGGAAAGATTTCTCTTTGAAGAGAACGTTATATCAGGAGGCAGTTTCACCCATCATCTCTCTTCCATTTATCTGCAACATGTTGGCACCCCACATTCAGTTATGTTTTTATGTCAGTTTTTATTTCCTTGTTAAAGCCTCAGTTTCCTCTGCTTTTGAGTAAGAGCCAAAGAAACTCCTTATCTATGGATTATAATTTCTATTCAATATAAAGTTGCAAATCATCCAGAATCAAGGGAACAATGGACACATTCCACTGAGAAAGTTCCTGTTTCACCCTTGTGTATTTTCAGATCCAGAATGGTCTGGCCATCATAAAGGCATTATGGAATCTTCTCCCCACCTACCTCAATTCCCCCATCCTTCCCCAGACCATCCTTACAGAGCTCATTGCATCTCTGCTTCCTCTATTACATCTCCTCTCTCTAACTCTGACCCTCTAGCTTCCTTCTTATAGACTCTTGTGCCTGTATTAGGACCACCTAGGTAACCCAGAATAATCTCCCCATCTTAGAATTCCTTAACTTAATCACAGTAGCAAAGTCCATTTAGTTACGTAAGGTAATGTATTCACAGGTTTCAGGAATTAGGAATGTGGACATCTTTGCGGGAGGAGAATTACTCAACCTACCATGTAAGGAGAAAAACTTAGATACTGTGGGAGAAAAAAGAAGTTAGAATTTGCATTCTTACCTCCTATGCAAGGATCTAGAAAATCTGAAGTATAAATGTTTAACTTTGCTGATTTAAAAAGACCAGGATGGAGGCTCAGAAGGAGATGAAACCGTGATTATGGAGAAAGATTTTGGTTTAATTCATGTAGTGAGGGAGGAGCAGATGGAGGATGAGGGTACAGTGCAAGAGGGGTGTGGAGCAGCAGCAGGCTAGGGCAGGGGTGCTCTCCTGCCGGAGATCTGAGGCCATGTGCTGAGGCCAGTTTCATGGCAGTTGGTGGAGAAGCTCTGTTTCCTGGGCTTAGCTGGTGCAATTTTATTGGCTCTTCTGCTGAAGAACTGGAGGTTATTCAGAGGGAGAATAGAAACAGGCTCTTGAAACACAAAAGGTCCATTTTCATATCCAGCTGTCCCTTGTGTGTCACCTGTACAGTGCACAGTGAGTTTGCACAGAAGGGGGTGACCATGGTGGCTAAAGCCAGTTGTAGTTGTGCGCACTAAACAAAGACCCTCAGCAGCCAGGACCCAGCAATCTTGAAACCAGAATAAGGCGCAGGTGCTGGCCAGACCTCTATTGACAAAAGAGGTGGCAGAAACAGGCCCCTGGTTCACAGCCCTTCTCTGCACAAACAACCTATTTGATCAGACCAATCAGCTGTTCTGGCTTTACTTTATAGATCATTAGGGTCTAAATAGACTGGGACTCCCTACGGCTCTGACAGTATCCAATATAGTTCAAGCTAATAAGGAAGCTCGATGGGCACCAGGTGTTTATAGACCTACCATCAATCTGGAAAATTTCTTTTTTTTTTTCCAATCCTAGTTTCTGAGAAAAAGTCAATCTCAATTTGTCTTTACCCTAAAGACCATACAATCTATTTTAACAGTTTTCACACAGACTATGTTAACTCCTTTAGCCATGGCAAAAGCTGCTGCAAAGAGACCCAAATGTACTGACATATGACACAGAACTTGGAGGACACAATAGTTATTGCGGTTATAAAAGAGGAGAGGGCGGAGGTCGTAGCTTAGGGATAGAGTGCTTGTCCAGCATGTGTGAGGCACTGGGTTCGATTCTCAGCACTGCCTATAAATAAATAATAAAGGTCCATCAATAACTAAAAAAAGAGAAGCAGAGAAAGCTTACAAAACTGAACTAGCCTGACTCATGTGGCAAGCTGGGGTGGGCTGGTCAGTCCTGTAGAACTATGAGGCTGACCCAACAAGGCAGACTTGAGGAATCAGAACTATTTCTCAATTGATTGAAAAAATATTCCCTGATGACTCCTTGAAATGAACACAAAACATAACACTTGGTATAACTCCCTGGATTCTAGGGATATCATACTTAGGAATATTATTAAGTCCTTTTAGAAAAAAGGAAGGAAAAGAAAAAGAAAAATATAGAAAAAGGATGAAGAAAAGAAAAAGATGAAGGGAGGGAGAAGGGAAGGGAGGGAGGGAAGAATGAATGATTGTTGAAGGTGGTCCCCAAAACAAGCTCTCAAGATCTTTAGTGGATAAGAATATTGGGCACATTCTTGGATGCCTACAATCTCCAAACTCCTTCACCTAAGTAGTAACAAATGTCCAAAGAGATTGGAGTCCATGGCAAAAGCCCCTAGAGGCAGCAGAGAGACAACCTTGAGATTTTGAGCAGGTCATCCTTATCTTGCCTCACCATAAGCTGTTTACCTTTTGAAATGTGATCAGTGGCTTGCTATTGGGCACAGATAACAGTGCTCACATTCTTAGGGCACATTGGAGGCCTGATCCTCTTGGTAGGCCTTGGAGGAGAGTATCAGGAAACATTGATGTAGAAAAGGATCTTCTCTGAGACTCTCTGATTAAATGCAGGAATTTGCTCATGAACTTCAATTGGCTGAAATGCCAGAGGTGTCCAGTAAGTGCACCAACAGGAAGGCTGTGCACCCACATTCCCAGCACCCTTTCTGATGCTCTGTCCTCTTCTACAGTGAAAGCGTAGCCCCACCCTGTACTCCTTACCAGAGCAGTGACAAGGCTCACAGGCAAGGCAGAAAATGATGAGGAAGAATGCTTCTGGAGCAATGCTTTTGGAAGGTACCTCCTTCCATCCTGTTTTATGGAAAAGTTAATGACTATAGGATAAAAAGCAAAGCCAAAACACCAGAGCCATCCTCCCAGGTGGCCAGGTTGTCTTCTTTTGCGTGAACTGTCTGAAGTGGTAGTAGTTATAATGAGCCAGTCATTACCTATATGGACAGTGTCACTAACCAGTGTGCAGCCTGACACTTTGGGAAGACCGTTCCTAATTTTTCTCATTGAAGTTATCTGAAAAGGGAGACATTTAACATTGACCTATGGTCAGTGGCCAATGGGCGGGCCATTGAGTAAAGAAAATGGACAAAGAGCAAGGAGTGCCTGTTCTCGGTACTTCTTTATGCAAAGCAGATACTGAGGTTGGTCCTGCCAGACTTAGATTTGCCCATGTCATTTTAGATTATCCAGAAGCCAAGTAACTCCTACTGGTTAGAACAAAAGAGGATGATACATGGGTCCTGACCATGGACACAGAAGCTTGGGCATCAGAATGGGTGGGTACTGTTGCCCTATGCTGCTGGCACCTGGGCTGGTAAAAGCAGTGGCCTTGTTCCCCAGAGGAGCCTGAAGTGTCACTCATGAGCACATAACCTAATTATCTATAAGCCGTCACTACCTACATATTATCTTCCTATTTCTACTGTAACAGGTTACCACAAACCCAGTAGCTTAATTACAGTATGAACTTATTACCTTATAGCTCTAGAGCTCAAGTCCAGAACTGATCTCTTGGGGCTGAAATCCAGCTGTTAATAGGACGGTGTCCGTTTATGGAGGTTCCCAGTAGAATGTGCTTACTTGTCTTTTCCAGCTTCTAGAGGTTTCCTGTGCTTCTTGATTCATGGCCCCTTTCATCTTCCAGGCCAGCAATGGCTGGCTGAGTCTTCCTCACACTGTCACCTTTCAGATTCAAACACTTCTGTCTCCCTGTGTGATATCGAAAGGAGCTTTGCAGTTCCACAAGGCCCCTCAAGATCATCTGGGATAAATCCTTCATTTTAAGGTCACCTGATAAGCAGCCTTCATTCACTCTGCCACTCAAGTCCCCACTGTAATGGGGCACATGTGCAATTAGGACGCAAACATGTTACAGGATTGAGAAACCCTGGGAAGTGCCACTCTGACTGAAGAGTGTCACATCTCCTTGTTATGTAGGGCTGTCTTCCCGCAGTAAAGGTTCTGTATTCTTTGCCGCTGACAGGACTCTTCGCTGACTGGTTGCTTGACTCTCTTGTATCAATCCTTTCCATCTGTATGACCACACAGCCTAAATGCAAATGTGTTCTTCATATGTTGAGCAGCTTCCAACTCTTGTTATGGAAATCCCTATTCAGAAGTTCCAATGTAAATCAGAATTTTCTTAATTATGTCATTCAAACTTGCTATTTTCCCACCCTGTGAGCATATCTGTTTTAATAAATACCTCACATATTTTTATATTATCTTTCAGAGAAACCAAAACTAATGGTTTTTCCTTTTTTTTTTTTTTGGTTTAGATTTAATTTTTCAGCAATAAAAGCATGAAGAAATGAATCAATAGATGATAATTTGCTTTGCAATTCAGATTTTTCTATTTTAAAGTCTTCCATCCAGAAGGGTGACAGCAAAATGTGAAGATTTTGAATTATGAATAATCTGCTTTATTGTTCTGACTTTTATCTGTCTCTTTACCTTTTAACCCAAGTACACCTAATGGAAATTGGATATTCAGCTACAGGCCTAGGTGATACACTATTCCACATGCTTTTATATATTTTTGCATTAAAGAAAACAAGACATCTGCATATCTATAATTAGCTAATATATTCAGTGTCAGTCTTTATCAACAAGATGCAGGTGTATATACCACAGAAGCATTTATACAGTGTTGGCTTTTACGTGTGGAAAAAAATTACTCTTTAGGAAATGAAAAGACAATTCTAAGAAAACATTTTCTAAGCATATATAATGTTTGCATGGACTAGTGTCATTATATTCATGGCTGCATAATATTCTAAGGTTCTAAGATAATCTGCTTAGGTAACATTTCTCCTGAAGGGTAGACTATGCAAACCAGCCGTATTATAAAAATTCAGAGTCCAGAGTCAAAACTACCTTCATCAAAAAACAGCACTGAGTGCCTCCTGGGTGCCAGGCACTCCTCTTGGCCCCAGCCACAGGGAATTCAGTGTTGAATAAGTGAGCAAGACCTCTGCCCTCTAGCAGTTACATCCTCTGGGTGGGGGTGAAAGAAGAGAGTTAAGAAATAAATACATGAAGTATATCAAGTGATAAATAGGAGCTATAACAGAATCTAGAGGAGAGGTGGACCTGGAGCAGAGGGAGAGTGTGTGAGGTGGCATGCTTTTCTGGATAGATGATCAGGCAGACTGAAGGATAGACAGAAAGGAAGTCATGCAACAGACTCAGACTGCACTGGGTGGCTCAGAAACTTCCAGACGACCAGAGAAAGGAAGCCAAATGTGAGTCAGAGAGAAAGATGAGAGAAGAAAGGTAGAGGCAGAGAGAAGGTGGGGCAGGTCATGCAGGACCAAAGGCCAAGGCTAACGATCTTCTGGATGTGACAGGAATCATTAGAGGATTCTGGACAGAGATTGACAGGGTCTGATTTTGTATGTATTTTTTTAAATAAGTGACTACTGTGTGAGCAGAATTTAAAAATAAAACAAAAATTTCTTCTCTACATCTCTGCTTTATCATGGGTCCTTAGCATCTACCTGCCTGTTAAAAATTGAGCACATAACCAATATGCAGTTGGACACATATTTGAAGACTCTTGAATTAAAAATGCAAACCATTTTGTATACAATATTATGTAGACAGTATTACTTTAAATGCATAATTAGAAAATCAGTAAAAAAAAAAAAACCTGCTTTTTTAAAAACTTGAAATTTCACACATTAGTGGTTTTTCAAAGAGTTCATTGATGAGCTGTGCCAATGGATGAAGTCCGAAATAGAGTAAAATCAGAGCATTAATTAATTGAAATGTGAGTTACAGCCATTTAATCTGGTAAACTCCAGAACCAAAGATCTTTGAGCTGAGATTATCAATGTAGAGAAATAATAGCCTTCTTTATTTCTGTGACTGTTTTACTTGTTGGAAGGTAGCAACGCCTACAGGCAGGACCTTTGACACCACAAGTGATGAGTTACAAAAGCAAGGAAAAAAATGCTACCAATTTGGCTTTTATGGTGCTGTGACTAAAAGACCCGATGAGAACAACTTAGAAAGAGGAAACATTTATTTTGGCTCATGGTTTCAGAAGTTTGGTCCTTGATCACTTGTCTCCATCGCTCTGAGCAAGAGTTGAGCAGAGCATCTTGGCAGAAGAGCATGTGTGGCAGGGGAAGGCAGCTCAGGACAAGGCACCAGGAAGCAGAGAGAAGGTTCTGCTCACCAAGGACAAAATATACACACCAAAGGCACACTCCAGTGACTCCCCTCCTCCAGCCACACCCTACTTGCCTGCCACCCAGTGAATCCATATCAGGGGATTAATGCACTGATTAGATGAAAGCTTTCATAACCCAATCATTTCACCTCTGCACTGTCTTTCATTGTGTCACACATGAGCTTTTGGGGCACACCTCTTATCTAAGCCATAACAAATTTTAAATCAGAATAAAACAAAGAACAGAATGAATCCCATTTTAGTGAGGGAAGACAGAGACCTTTTCTGTTCTCTTGTAACTGCATTTGTATGTATAATACATATATATATGCATAGCATTGTACAATGTATTTGTGTGTGTGTGTGTATTGAGTTACAGACATATGTAATTTAGTACTGATGGCTTAAAAAATCCTGGCAGTTGTTATGCCGTCAGGATTATCACAGAAACCTTCCATGTGATGCCTACAATAAGACCTCCTTCTTCATTAAGGGATGACACAGAGGTTGGGGATGCATTGCAGGCCACTTGATGGAATTTCTTAGTACATAATTTTTAAAATTTCAAAGGTCACAAATGCACTAAACAAGTGTATTTTCTTATTAAACCAAGATCCAAGTGTCGTATAAGTGTTCTGCTTGGGCTGATGGACAAAATGAAGGGTGAATACTATTTAATCATCTGAGCAATACCATTGAAAAACTCATATTTCAAGATGCTGTGTTGCAGATGGATTTCCCTGGTAACCACATTCTTTGTGTTCAGTAGAAACATGGGAGAAAATGAGGTTGACATGTTCCAGTTGGTGGATTCTCCAAAGAGCTTGCTGGTCATGGTGGTTGAGTCCAGCAGACTTCTGGGGGAGCTCTCGGGATCCCCAGGTGGTGGGACCCATGGTTCTCCTCTTGCCCAGCCTCTGGGATTCCCTGCAGCCTCCACCTTCTCAATCTGGGGGCAGAATTTCCTGGGGAATCACAAATGGGCTCCACTTATCTTGCAGGGACTAAGAGCACTGGGCTCTCAGAATAAAAAGAAGCAAAGTTCATTTAAACAAATGATTAAGAGATGTAAAAGTCCCCATGTTCATTTTATAATCTTAATGAAATCCTACATCTCAAGAAGAAAGTCAAAATGTTTAATATCTGACATTACAATCCTCAGTGCCTTATTTTGAACCATCTCTCAAATTCATTCTCTTGCCTCTGTTGCCCAACGTCCCATGTCATTCCTTTGCTCAGAAGCCACATGTGGCTGGCTTGGCATCCTGTCACCTCAGATATTTTTAACTTAATGTGCTTTTTGGTACCAGTCCCAACCTGCCCTCTTCCCAGAGTCCCTGACATTCCCTGCATTCGCCTCTGGGAGGTGCTGCGTGCAGGGAGGCAGCCTTCTCCATATGGCCTCCCAGCCTTCCACTAAGCCTCTGTCCTCCAAGCCTTCATGCATCTGGGCTGCAAGAATTGGGGGCTGCTGGCCAAAGAAGTTCTCTGTAGGTATGTCTCACTCTTAAGCTCTGTGCTTTCTCTTCGAATTTGCCACACATCTCGTATTCTACTCCACAAATAGTTCAAATCTGATTATTAAAAACAGATGCCCTCCCCAGTCTTTGAGTAAATTTAGGGGCCAAGAAGATACACCTATGCCTAGCAGTGATGCCCACCCTTTCCTCCAACCCTACCATATGTGCACCCCACTTCAAAATGTGTACCTACTTCACCCCAAGCATTTTGAGGGTTTAATGGTATGCTACATTACCCAGGCTACCCTTTTACAGATTTCTGAGTAATTAGTTTGGCTCTTATTTCCCCTAGAAGTAATGACTCACCCCAGTTCCTACAGAGGCTGATTTGGTGATTTTCCTATGGACTTGGGAGCACCTTATTTCCTCCTTCACTAAACTATGGGTTCCTCAAAACCATGGACTGATGCTTACTAAATATTATTAAAACCCAACAAAATTATAATTTTTTCCTCAACCAAAGTTTAGTCCTCTAAGTAATGGCTATTATTGCAACAAAAGAAAATACATCTTCATGACATATAAGATACTTCATAACCTAAAATAGACAAAAAAGATGTATGCGCAATAAGAAAACACTTTCCATCATGTAATTCATATAATAAAGGAAATTTTAGATTTTGTACAGCTCTTGAAGATTTAATAAAAGTCTTACGTGAAGTGACTTGGGCTTTTTTTAAAAAAAGATGTAATTTTAAAATAAATGCATACAAAATTCTTCTCTATACATCTGTCATAACCCTTTTGGTTAAATATTACTTTTACTTCAGTACTCATATTTTGTAACTATGGGCTAAGACACAAACCAATTTCTCTATTATTGCCATGTCTACACTTAGCATAATTTTATATTTTTGAAAGATGTTATTTTTCCATTTTACATGAACAAAAGAATAGCAATTTTTTAAATGTGTACTTTTGTAATGCCAACAAAATATTAATTTAAATGAAGGGCTGTGTCTTTCATAAGCACTTTGCCATCTGTCTGTAAACCAAAACTACTCTTGTGATGATCACTAGGGCATATGTCCATTAAAAATGAAGGGCCATTCCCAGCTTTTTAAGGAATCTCCATACTGCTTTCCAGACAGGTTACACCAACTTAAAGTCCCACCAGTAATGTTTGAGAGTGCCTTTTTCACCACATCCTCGCCAGCACTTATTGTTGATTGTATTCTTGATAACTGCCATTCTGACTGGAGTGAGATGAAATCTTAGAATAGTTTTGATTTGCATTTCTCTAATTGCTAGAGATGTTGAACATTTTTTCATCTATTTGTTGATTGATTGTATATCTTCTTAGAAGTTTCTATTCAGCTCCTTAGCCCATTTATTGATTGGGTTGTTTGTTTTTTTGGTGTTAAGTTTTTTGAGTTCTTCATATATCCTGGAGATTAATGCTCTATCTGATATGCGTGTGGCAAAAATTTGTTCCCAGAATGTAGACCGTCTGTTCACCTCATTGATTGTTTATTTTGCTGAGAAGAAGATTTTTAGTTTGAATCCATACCATTTATTGATTCTTGCTTTTATCCCTTGTGCTTTACAAGTCTTGTTAAGGAAGTCGGGGCCTATTCCGACATGATGAAGACTTGGGTCTACTTTCTCCTCAATTAGGCACAGGGTCTCTGGTCTAATTCCTAGGTCTTTGATCCACTTTGAGTTGAGTTTTGATATGTTAGATCATATCTTAACCAAATAAAGAGTTTTGTGCATGTTGAGAGATAGGAGTTTAGTTTCATTTTGCTGCATATGGATTTCCAGTTTTCCCAGCACCATTTGCTGAAGAGGCTATCTTTTCTCCAGTGTATGTTGTGGTACCTTTGTCTAGGATGAGATAGCTGTATTTATGTGGGTTAATCTCTCCATGACTCCTCTCTTTGTATCAGACCCCATAGTTACCACCCTACCTATTCAGTAGATATGGAATTTGACCATATTTTGTTGCTCTTCTCTCCATCAGTCCGTTGGAAAGCCCCTATGTTTTCCTCACATGGACACTCTCAGTAGCCCTACCTGGTGCCCAGTCTATCCTCCACAAGGCAGCAGTCTTTGAACCAGTGATTTAGGGTGACCTGGATTCCTACCTTCCTTAGAGCAAACCCTGATGATGACTGACAGCCTCAGACCCAGCCCTGCAGGCTCCTCATCTTGCCCTTCTCTGGATTTCACCCCCTCTGCTCCACCCTGGCTTCCTGGCTCCTCCCAGTGGCCCGCCATCTGATATCCTCCTTCAGTCTGCCATGCCCTTAGGTTTGTGCAAAAGTGTCCCCTGTCCCAGCTCCCTGCAACACCTTCCCCCATGCTCATCCTGTTTTTCTACTGTTTCTTTGTGGTTCTTATCACCTGGACAACACAAGTGTTGAGTGCCCTGAAACTATATGTTATAATTTGGCTGATCATCTTGAAGGAAAAAATGTAAAATGATGAGTAGAACATTTTGCCAGTCTTCTTCCAGATAAAGCTGTCTATGGTTTTCACTATTGAAATGGCCATATTTGCTTTTTCTGTGCTGTTTTTTTAAACTGAATTTTGGACTCCACTGATACAGTGGCTCCAAAGAGTAGGGCTTAGCCTCGCACCCTCTTGCAAAGGTGCTCAAGAAGCATTTGCCAAAGGAGCCGCTGTCCAGTTCTTGCAAAAATGAATGCTTCGGGGACTGTTTGGGCTTCTTATATTCACATTCTGAGATAATTTAAGACTTTTCAAGTAATCAGGTTATATATCCACCTTGTTGCGTTTGTGGTTTCAAAATTTATGTGAGCCCATTCAAAATTCTCTTTTAGGTGGTGAGCAACATGTGGATTTAGCTTTGCCACACCCTGATATGTTAGATCATATCTTTTCCAAATGAAGAGATAAAATTTGTAGCTTAGTAATTGCCAATCTAAAAAAAAAATAGAAGACTGATCAATTATTTTTTGAAATAAGACTAGAATTGGGGGAATATTTGTTTTCAGTCAGAAGTGGGAATCTGCACCCTGTGTTGGATGAAGACACACCCCAACGTTAGCATGTCAGTCTGATACCATCTGAGGATGTGCTGGAATCATGTTCAACGTTTCCAGTCAGGATAACTAGCAAAGCCAAAGCTGGAACAATAGCTTTTATCTGTAGACAGTTATTATTTGTGGAAATAACTTGTTTCCATTCTTGTTTGTGTTTTGGAGTCTTTGTCATCCTGGAGATCATATTGATATTCCCTTAAATTAACTTGGCTTTTATTTGGTGTATTTTCTTCTTAAACTCTTGCAATGTGCATCATGCATAGTCAATTTCTTGATGAGTTTTTCATGTGATTCAAACCTTCAATATTAGCTTGCAATTCTGCTTTGTAGTCACACATTAGGCCCTAAATGCACTTGACTCTTTGTCTTCCTCATTCACTCTTTTCCACTGTGCCACCTTGACTGCATCAGCACCATGATGGTATAAGTATTAAGATTTCTGTAATATTTACATGTGAGATGAGATAATCCTTGTGTTTTTCTGTATTGAAAAATTCTTAGTTTTTACTGAAAACTCAAGATTATAGTAAAAGTTGAAATCACTTCATCATGGTCCAAAAACAGCCCTTTTGAGTTTTGAAATTGTGTTAAAACTACAGGTAAATTTTTCAGCCTTTTCAATATCTGCTCATTTCATTCATGAACAAGGTATTTTATTCTATTTAATGTGTTTGTTTATATTGCTCAGTGAAGCCTTCTAATTTCATTCATATAGATTCTGCACCTCTTTGGTGAAAAGTTTATTCAGTGACACACTCATGAATAATCAGGAAAATTCCAATTAAAACTAAAAAGAGATATCATTTTACATCCAATAGATTGGATAAATTAAAAGAACTTAATGTAAAATGTCTGCAGGGTAGCTCTTATTCACTGCTGGTGAAATGTAAATTAGTACAAACTTTTTGCTACATCATTATGGTCCAGAAAACCTAAGCATTTATCCTAGACAAACTTTCCCACTGTGCATGCAAGTACACACAGCACCATGTCTGGTATAAGGAAAACTGGAAACAAGTAGGTATTTATTATGAGACGAGATTAAAAATAGTTGTGGTATGCTCCTACAGAGGCATTTTCTCAACAGTAAATGTGAATGAACACATTTCTTTGATTGAGGGTAAATATCATTTATATATTGGCTTGGGTAAATATCATCAACATAATGTTGAATGTTAAGAATGAGCAAGAGAAATGAGTGTAGCGTGACACGATTGACACAGAATTTTTTTATTTATTCTACTTATGTATACATGACAGCAGAATGCATTTTGATTAATTGTACACAAATAGAGTACAACTTTTCATTTCTCTGGTTGTACACGATGTAGAGTTGCACTATATGTGCATTCATACATGTACCTAGAACAATGATGTCAATCTCATTCCGCCATCTTTCCTGCCCCCGTAGCCCTTCCCTCCCTCTCCTTTGCCCAAAGTTCCTCCATTCTTCCCATGCCCCCTCCCCCACTATGGATCAGCATCCACTTATCAGAGAGAACATCCGGCCTTTGTTTTGGGGGGATTGGCTTACTTCGCTTAGCATGGTGTTCTCCAACTCCACGCATTTACCTGCAAATGCCATTTTATTCTCTTTTAATTCTGAGTGATATTCCATTTTGTATATATACCACAGTTTCTTTATCCTTTCATTTATTGAAGGGCATCTAGGTTGATTCCTTTGGCTATAGACTGAGGAGTGGGATGGTTGGATCAAATGGTGGTTCCATTCCAAGTTTTCTAAGGAATCTCCATACTGCTTTCCATAGTGGTTGCACCAATTTGCAGTCCTACCAGCAATGTATGAGTGAACTTTTCCCCCACAACCTCGCCAACACTTGTTGTTGATTGTATTCTTGATAACTGCCATTCTGACTGGAGTGAGTTGAAATCTTAGAGTAGTTTTGATTTGCATTTCTCTAATTACTAGAGATGTTGAATATTTTTTCATCTATTTGTTGATGGATTGTATATCTTCTGAGAAGTGTCTGTTTAACTCCTTTGTCCATTTATTGACTGGGCTGTTTGTTTTTTTGGTGTTAAGTGTTTTGCATTCTTTATATATCCTAGAGGTTAGTGCTGTATCTAATGTGCATATGGCAAAAATTTACTTCCCAAATGTTGGCTCTCTCTTCACCTCATTGATTGTTTCTTTTGCTGAGAAGAAGCTTTTTAGTTTAAATCCATCCCATTTATTGATTCTTGCTTTTATTTCTTGAGCTTTAGGAGTCTTGTTAAGGAAGTCGGGGCCTAATCTGATGTGATGAAGATTTGGGCCTACTTTTTCCTCTCTTAGGTGCAGGGTCTCTGGTCGAATTCCTAAGTCCTTGTTCCACTTTGAGTTGAGTTTTGTGCATGGTGAGAGATAGGGGTTTAGTTTCATTTTGCGGCATATGGATTTCCAATTTTCCCAGCACCATTTGTTGAAGAGGCTATCTTTTCTCCAGTGTATGTTTTGGCACCTTTGTCTAGTATGAGATAACTGATTTATGTGGGTTTGTCTCTGTGTCTTATATTCTGTACCACTGGTCTACATTATTGACATAGTTTTTTTAAAAATATTTATTTTTTAGTTGTAGGTGGACAGAATATCTTTATTTTATTTTTATGTGGTGCTGAGGATCGAATCCAGTGCCTCACGCATACCAGGCGAGCACGCTACCACTGCGCCATAACCCCAGCCCCTTGACATAGATTTTTAAGAACATAAGGCCATTTTGTAGACGCTTAGTGAATGCAGCCCCAGAATAAGGCTCTGCAGAGAGGGCTTTAGAGCACAGACTGGATTTGGGTCTAGGCTCAGCTGTCTGCTGGGTGTGACATCAGGGATCACTCCATCTCTCTGGACCTGGTTTCCTCATCTCTAGAGTAAGGTCTGAACCTTTTGTCTGTCATGTTCACAGCCAATAATTGCCCCCCTTTGTCGCTCACTATGTACGTTCACTTATACTGAGTCTTTACATGTGTGGCTCTGGTTTTCCTTAGATCTTCCCAGCAATATGTACAAACCCATTCATACCTTCTGGTGCTTTTTTTGTTTTATGTTTCACGTTTAAATTTCTAGCCCATATTTAACATCCTCTGTCATTGTGAATCATTCAAATACCATCTCTTACAGTCTGAGCCTGTGTTCCCTAATCCAGATGTTGGATTCTGAATTTGTTTCTGAAATACAAAGCCTCATAAGCATGTGACTCTTTTCTGGATTGCTGTTTTCCTTCTCTTTATTGCTGTCCCTTGATTCATGGTCCTTTGTCATGTTAGTCTACTTGGTATTTTAGAATGTGTTCATCCCTCCAACATTCTTTATTTTTTCCTGTGAGATTTCCCCCTGTGTTCATTCTTCTAAGTGAGCTTGGTATCATTATGTGCAAAACAACTTTAAGTTATTCTAGGTTTTGGATTAGAATGGCCTCAATTTTAACTGAATATGGGGCCCAGGGGAAAATCTTTGCAATAGCAGAGATGTGCTATTCCATTCACATTTATTCACATCTGCTTTTCTGTACTTCAGTAAATATATGCTAGTTTCTCCAGAAAGAAAGTTCTCCATTCTTTGTTAATTTCCCTAGTATTTTATAGAGAGTATTACTCTCTCAAAGGATGTTTTTATGTTAAAACTCTGACTGATTACTTTTGCTATACAGGAAACCTATGGATTTAGATAGAAAAGGAAACTTTTTTAAAGTTTAACCTTATATTTTACTGAATTTTCTTATTAGTCCCAAAAGATTTTTCCATTGATTTGATAACTGTGATTCTTTTTATCAGTAACCTTACTTCCTTATTTCAGTTTTTTGGTTTAACTCCATTGATTATCACACCCTAGCAAAGTTAAATAATACAGCTGGTGACTAGTGTCCTCACTCTATTCTGAATTTATTGGCGTAAGTTACTTAAGTGCCATAGAAGTCTTAGGTTTGCTGTGAGTCAAATCTAGTTTTAGTGAGTCTGCTCAGCTGTAAAGCAACTATTCTCAAAAGCTGCAGAAGCCCAACTCAGAAGCTCATGTTGAATTTGGAGTCCAGACAAGGCATATAATCAGCACCTCGAAGGGAGCCTTCTGCTTGACCAGTTGGGCACTATGAAAACTTTCCAGCAACACACAAAAGATGCCAAAAGGATCAAAGCAGTTTGAGAGAAACTTCATCAGCCCTGACTATCCAGAGAGCTCTGTGAATATTTTAAACCATGTCCACCTTTACAGACAGTGACGCTTTGTTTTAGGCTGTGGTGCTCATTGTATGTCCCTCAAATAACATCAGGCCTGGTGTATAGTGTTATGAAATGTCCAGTAGATTAAATTTCCTACTGTGAGAGAGTGTGTATCTGCTGAGTAACTGTGTGAGCAGATATGCAGAGGTCAGATAGCAGTTTTAAAAATAGAAAACAATTTAGGATAACCTTTGAACCTGGGAGGAGAGCCTGGGAAAGAGATGCCGAGTCCCCACTCACAAGCAGTGTTTGCCTCTGAATGACAAGAGGACAGACTTTCAGGGGAGTAGTTATCCAAAGCCCTGGGATGAGTGATTTCACCTATACCTAGTGAACACCATGGCATTTTAACATCAGTTAATATCTAAATGTGGAAACACAAAGTAGACATTTTAGCTCAGTTGGGAACACAGTCAGAGACTCACTGGAGGCATTCTTTGACATTGTCACTGCTTGGTGACTTTGTATTTGGTATCCACAAAGACAGATAAAAGATGCCAGTAGCAGGAACCATTGGACTCACCTGGATCACATTTCATGAGTGGTGTCCTTAGGAAAGGAACTTGTGGAATCACTTGAAATTCTTTCTTGCTGAGGCCGGGAGGGACAGGACTGATGTTTGCTCAATGCACTTGAAGAGTAAAGTTGAAACTTGCCTTTGGGGTCGGTGGTTCTGAGTGCCAGTGAGTGTGTTGTGCAGATGTTGGTTCCAACCCCTAGGAAGACTGCTCTGCATGGCACTTGGCCTCCAGGCCTGCCTCAGAGGGAGGCTGGGGTCTCAGCAGAGTCCACAGCCTGCTGTTCTTCCACTCACACAGGGCAGAATCTCACCCTCAGACAGGCTGACCACAGGGACAACTTTGCTGCCTGATCCTGCAGGGGAATGGAAGAGCCAGGCCTGTAGTGGAGACGTGGTGGTCCTGCTGCTGGGGCTCTGTTCCTTTGAAGTGACCAGTAGAACACATCCCTGTGCAGAAAAGGATAATTCCCATTTAGCCCAAAATAAAGGCTTTTCCCTCTTTCCTTTATATCCTTAAGTGATGAGACCATGACAGAGATGAGAACTTGAAACTTCAAACTGTAGCAAAATAGATCGTTGCAGAGATTTTCATGAGAAATAGTTTTCATTAACCAGAGTCATTGGCAGAACCTTACTGAATACTTATACAGTATCAGCTATTGCTCTTAAATACAACAAAGAATTAAAAGATTAAGAATGCCAGAATCTCGCCTCTACAATGTGCTTTTGGTTACACATTGATGCATTTAACTGTGGTCCTCTTATCTGATGCCAGTGCCGGCCAAGAGAGTCATTTTATCAGTCCTCCAATGGGGTGGACGTGAAGTCCAGAGTGGGTTTTGAAAGTCTGTGCAGGGCAACAGATGTTCTGTGAATCATGGGGGCTTTTTCATTGGGTATTAACATAAAAAGAGTAAGATAAATAAAATAATAATAATGACTTTGAACTTGTTTTTCTTTTCCATATGCCCCTCAATGTGTTTTGTCCTTTGCTCTTCCTAATGATTCTCTGAGGTAGGCAGGGTGGAAATGCAGACATTGTTTTTCTTTGATGTAATATTTACTTGTAGAAGTAGATTTTCAGTGCATACTTCGTGTTTATATAAATTCTACATTGTCTTTGTTTCTTCTGGCCTTTTTTGGAGGTTTTTGGCCTTGAAAATGAACTTAACACATTATCTATGCATTTGATTCCTTTTTTTATATGTAACAGTAGAGTGTACTTTAAAATATTATTATACTTTAAAATATTATACTTTAATATTATTATTATACTTTAAAATATTCTACATTCGTAGAATAAGTATAAGTTGTTCCAGTTAAGATCCCACTGTTGTGGTTGTACATGCTGTGGAGTTACATTGGTTGTGTATTAGACCTGAGGATAGGAGAGAAGACAGCAGAGAGATGTCTGATTCATTCTACTGCCCGTCCTGTTCCCATCCACCCTCCCTTGTCTTCATACTCCTTTGTCTAGTCCAGAGAACTTCTGATCTTCTCCCTCCTTCTCGTGGATTAGCATCCACATATCAGAAAGAACATTTTGCTTTTGATTTTTTGGGATTGGCTTATTTTACTTAGCATGATATTCTCTAGCTCCATCCATTTACTGCCAAATGCCATAATTTCATTCTTTATGGCTGAGTAACATTCCATTGTGTATATATACCACATTTTCTTTATCCTTTTATCTGTTGTAGGGCACCTAGGTTGGTTTCATAACTTGGATATTATGATTTGAGCTTCTGTAAACATTGAAGTGGTTGCATAATGGTAGTATGCTGATTTTAAGTCCTTTAGGTATAAATCAAGGAGTGGAATAACAGGGTTAAATGATGGTTCCATTCCAAGTTCCACTCTAAGGAATCTCCATACTGCTTTCCAATGTGATTGCACCAACTTTCAGTCCCACCAGCAATGCATAAGTGAACCTCTGTCTTCACATCCTCACCAACATTTATTTTTGCTTGTATTCTTGATGATGATTTCATTCTGACTGGGGTGAGATGTTGGAATCTCAGTGAAGTTTTGGTTTGCATTTCTCTAATTGCTAGAGATGTTGAAAACTTTTCATATACTTTTGAAGATTCTTATTCTGTGAAGACTGTTTAGTTCCTTTGCCAATTTATTGATTGGGTTATTTGATTTTTGCTGTTAAGTTTTTTCTTTGTATATCGTGGACATCAATGCTCTGTCTGAGGTGCTGGTGGTAAAGATTTTCTTGTATGCTGTAGGCCCTCTGTTCATGTTCTTAATTGTTTCCTTTGCTGTGAAGAAGTTTTTAGTTTGGTACCACCCCATTTATTGATTCTTGATATTACTTCTTGCACTTTAGAAGTCTTGTTGAGAATATTGATTCCTAAGCCAACATGAGGGAGATTGGGCCTACATTTTCTTCTAGTAGGTGCAGGGGCCCTGGTATAATGCCTAGGTCCTTGATCCACTTTGAGGTGAGTTTTGTGCAGGGTGAGAGATAGGGGTTTAGTTTTATTCTACTACATATGGATTTCCAGTTTTCCCAGCACCACTTGTTGAAGAGGCTGTCTTTCGTCCAATGTATGTTTATGGTTCCTTTGTCTACTATGAAATAACTGTATTTGTGTGGGTTTGTCTCTGTGTCTTTTTTGTTCCATTGTTATTCTTGCCTGTTTTGGTGTCAATATCATCCTGTTTTTGTTACTATAGCTCTGTAGTATAATTTAAGTTCTGGTATTGTGATGCATCCTGCTTTACTGTTCTTGCTAAGGATTGCTTTGGCTATTCTGAGTCTCTTATTTTCCCATATGAATTTCATTGTTGCTTTTTCTGTGAAGAATGTCAATGGAATTTCAATAGGAATTGCATTAAATCTGTATATGCTTTGGTAGTATGGCCATTTTGACAATATTAATTCCACCTATCCAAGAACATGGGAGATCTTTCCAATTTCCAAGGTCTTCTTCAATTTCTTTCTTTAGGGAAATGTTGACTTTAGAAACCAAATAGCAGACTGGGTTGTGGCTCAGTTGTAGAGCACTTGCTTAGCATGTGTGAGGCACTGGGTCCAATCCTCAGCACCACATAAAAAAATAAATAAATAAAATAAAGGTATTGTGTCTCTCTATAACTAAAAAAAAATTCAAAAATTAAAAAAAGAAAAAGAAAAAGAAACCAAATACCTCTCA
>PVHX01002148.1:131747-177000 GCA_004024805.1 Geosciurus inauris | reverse complement strand
ATGCTTAGTGAAGTAAGCCAATCCCAAAAAACCAAATGCCGAATGTTCTCTCTGATTAGTGGATGAGGATACATAAGGGGGATGGGAATGGGAAACATAGCAGAAATGCAGGAGCTCTGGATGCGGCAGGGGGGAGGTGGGAGGAAAGAAAGGGTAATGCGTATAGTAATGATGGTTGATTGAGAGGGTCATTATTGCCTCTGGTGCAGGTATGAAGACACAAATAATGTGACTCTATCAGATTTGAAACCAGAGAATTGGAAAAACTGAGCTCTGTATATGTACTATGACTTGAAATGCATTTAAATAAAATAATTAAATTAAAAAAAAAAAAAACACAAGAGAGGAATCTAAGCCATGACATTTTATGAGAAATTAGCTCTGTTCTAATCCAGAAATTTTACCTAAAATCAAATATAACAAATCAATTTTTCAGTGTGTTTTTTCTCAAAAGAATTTTCCCAAAATAATATTTCATTACACCTTATTATTTCTGGAGATCTTATATAAATTAAATCTAGGGTTATAAGTGAGATATCAATTAACATAAGAATCAATTTAATGGTAATTTAAATAGCTAACTGTTATAATTTTTGCATAATGATGTGGCCTCTGGGCTTGAAGTCCTAATCATGTCTAATTAATTTAAAGGATGTTACTTTTTATTATCATTGAAATTTCTGACAGGTGATAAAACATTTAGGGTTGCCATCACAAACTTTTTACATCAGCTCTACTATAAGTTGACAAGCCATAGATCATCCCTCTGAAATGGCTATTTAGAAAAAAAAAAAAAAAAACTCAAATACATTTTTTTAAAGTTATACCAGAGAACTGCTATTTTACTATGAAAAGGAAAGCAATTCTATTCACTAAAATAATGAAAGAGTTGACATTTTATTTTCATGATCTCAATAGCTATAATCAACCTCCATAAGAAATAATCAATTTCAATTTCAGAAAATAATCTTTACAACCTCTTGAGTTTATATAGTACCTATATTTCCAGAAACATTAACATACTTTCCATTGTCGATATAAAAAGAAAAGCTTGATCTTTTGAGGCTCAGATAGCAAGTAAATCTAACTGCAAGCGGATTAGCTAAAGGGCCTGTCACTTCTTTAAAATAGAACATTAAAATATCTACCATTAAAAGAATTCTCAGAAACGTAAAATAATGTGAAGAAAATTATTCTTTGGAGATTATAGATTCTATGCCTGTAGAAAAACCAAACTCAAAGCACAGAAAGCAAAATAGATAAGTCTAAAGCAGATATAGGGTAACATGCAATTCAAGCAATGATGGAAAGTGGAAGACTCCAGCCAGCATGACCCCAAGATCTGTACTACAGTGCTGTTCTTTTAAAAGGAAAGAAAAGAATTATTTTACAAATCCCCAGGAGGGATTTTATGTAAGATAAGTACAGTCAGAAAACGGAATGAGCAGTGAGTAGCTGTAATCTGAAGGTCAGTCTGCTGGGCAGCATTTGTGAGGATGAGGGTACAGCTTGGAGGAGGAAGGATGGAGGAAGCCATACACAGAGCAGCAGGACAAAGCCAGCAGGAACACCCACTCGGGCTCTGGCTGTGGCACCTTAGGCAGGTTGTTCAACTCGGTGTGTGCCAGCCAACTGCTCTGTAAAATGTACCTGGCGACTGCACCTACTTGAGTGGTTTTGCAGAAATTTAATGAGTTATTACATGTAAAGTACTTTAGAAGAGCACATGACACATATTAAGTGTCCTGTATGTGCTCACTATTATGTCTTTGACTAATTCATTTAGCATAGCCCAAGAACTTCTGGAACTCTCTGCTTTGAAGCCTGCAATAAAAATAGGCTTTCAAACCATAAAGACAATGCTCTCTTAACTTCAGAGTCAAACGTGGTCTACCTAGATGCAGGCTAATCTCAAACCTGAAAGATAATAGAAGCAATTTATGATGGCAATGAAGTGAAAGCTTTTAGGATCACAACACACACACACACACACACACACACATACACAAACACAGATATTTGGAGTCAGGTCAAAGCAAAGTTCAAATGCCACTTTTACTACGTCAACTTGTTCGACTGTGGACAGGGTACTCCACCATTTTTCAGTCACCTCTCCATGAAACAGGAATGATGTTGTAGTCCATTTGTGCTGCTATGACAAAGTACCACAAACCAGATACTGTATAAAAAACAGAAATTATTTCCTCACAGGTCTGGAGGCTGTGAAGTCCAAGATCAAGGTGCTGACAGCTTTGGTGTCTGGTGAAGGCCCAGTCTCTGCTGTAAGATGGCGCCTGTTGCTGGAGAGAGGGGACGCTGTACCTTCATATGGTGGAAGGAGTGGAAATGCAAAAGGCCAGTCCCTAGGCTAGTTTCAGCCAGCCCATTCATGAGGGCAGAACTCTCACGACTTACTTCTCAAAAGGTGCCACCTCTTAATAGCATTAACTTTCAACATTTAAATCTAGGGGACATTCAAGTCATAGTACGTGATAATACCTAATTTGCAAAGCTTTTATAAATAAATGAATGAGTATATGAAACACATTAGAATATCAGACCTGTTAATCATGAAACTTGATTCCATTCCTTTTTCGTTTCTGAGCCTCAATTTTACCATTTGTAAAAGAGAAAAGTTAATGCCCAGAGTAAGATAATATGGGTGCTGATTATTTTTCTAATTTTTTTGAGGTAATGGAGATTGAATCCAGAGCCTTGTACATGTTAGGTAAGCCCTCTACCACTGAGCTACATCCCCAGCCTAGTATTTCTAATTTCTCCATTGCCTTTTTGAGGCTTTTGCTTCAGAAGTGCATATTTATTTGGCTCACAAGTATGTTTGAAACAGCCTCTAAACTTAGATCATCCTGTGGGTAGAAAAATTCCAGAAATCCACCTAAAATGAAAGACAGTGGCAATTATAAAGGAAAATCATGAGAAACAGTCTTTTAGGCTTCAATCATCTCAGAGGACAATGTTTTTCTTCTCAGAAGAATGAAAGCCTATATAACCCTTCACTTGTAATAGAGTATGCTTTCCAGGAAAAACATGGAAAGGAAGCCACAGAGAATATTTCCACTGAAATTATTATTATTATTGTAAAAAGCAAGTGGAAGAGCAATTAGAATCCAAAAAATAAATAACAATATTATGTACAAGAAATATACTTCTACTTAAAATTTCTTCTTCACTTTCAGAATTGGACTTTAAACAATTGCATATGAACAAAGTCTAGGCTGAGAACATTTTGTAATTAACATTTTGCTCAGGGTAAGTAATGCCTGACCTGAAGGATCCTACAATCCTCTTCAGGTTCCCTGGCAGAAAGTTTTTGCTGCCCAAACTTTTCCTGCTGACTCTTGGCCTTACCTCAAAATAATTCTCAAGGCAGCCTCCCAGGTAGCCACTACCTTTCAACTCTTTGCAAACTAATCAACTCCTCTATCAGGGCATGACCAGACAAGAAGGCACCAAAGTGGGGGGCTCAAAGGAGATAGTGGGTAAGACTGAAACCACCTTGCTGGGAACCATCCTCTCTCTCCTCCCCCCCAGCTTTATTCATATCCCTCTTACCACCCTAAGAGCCCCAGGGTTGCTGAATTGGGCAACACGCCATGAGCTGCTCAGCAGAAAATGAGAGTACTGAAATGAATTCCAGGCTCTTGACACAAGCTACCACAAGACATGCAGAGGAAAAAGTGCTCACTTCCTAATTTGCCCAGAGACATGAATGGACTATCATGGCACTACCAATCCCATTGTCTGGTATTTAGGGCTGCGGTGATTCCTGTTCAGTGGTTTCCAAAATTGGTGATTGTCTAAGTTACTATATATAAAATTTATTTTGAGAATTTGTAATTTTAATACTCAGGCCACATCCCAAACTGGTTAAGTTTGAATATCTGGGGGCATATTTTTAAAATCTGTCCAGGTGATTTCACATATGCAGAAAACTTTAAGAACTAGAGTTCTTTAATGGCTTGTTGCCTCTACTTTAGTATCTTCGTTATTACGGTTTAGGTAGGAGGTGCTCCCCAAAAGCTCATGTGTCAAACAATGCAAGCTCATGTGTGAACCCAATGAAATGATTGGGTTATGACAGTCTTAACCTAATTACTGCATTAATTCCCTAATAGGTATTAACTGGGTGGTAATCATGGGCGAGTAGGGTGTGGCTAGAGGAGGTGGGTACCTAGGGGACATGCCTTTGAGATTTATATTTTATCCTTGGTGAGCAAGAGTTTCTCTCTGCTTCCTGATTGCCCTGTTCTGAGCTGTGTTCCTCCACCATACTCTTAAACCATGATGTTCTGCCTCATCTTGGCACCAGAGCAATGGAGCCAGCTGCCTATGGACCAAGACCTCTGAAACCATGAGTATCAAATGAACTTTTCCTCCTCTAAAATTTTTCTTTTCAGGTCTTTTGCATAGCAATGAAAAAGCTGACTAAATACACTGGTGTTATGTCCTCCTCATTATTCAAGAATACAGAAACTCACCTCCAAAATATCCTTCAGACACTCCCCATTCCCTATGGCACTGGTCTCAGAAAATGGACAGCAGACCAACAAAATAACTTGGACTGCTTGTTAAAATACAGATTCTAGTCTCAACTTCAGACTTATTACATCAGGAATGGATGAGGGAAGTAATTTTCATTATTAATGTTCCTACTAGATAATATTGAAGGATCTTAAAGTGGAGAACCAGTAATCTCCAAAAACAACACAAAGATCTTAGCATGGTAAAAAGGTACTCCCTGGTGCAATTCTTACCTGCCATTCCTGCTCTGTTTTGCTGAACCTACTCCACTTGGCTCTCTTCTCAACACCCAATTCTCCACCAATCCCAAGGTTTACCTCTCGATTTGTTATTCCCTCCACCTGGAATATACTTAGGCAAATTACTTAACTTCTCTGAACATATGTTCTCATCTGTAAAATGAGGATTATAATTGGAGTTGGTTGAAGATCAATAGAAATAATAAATTTAAAATGTCTAGCTTTGGGTGTGGTTCAAAGCAAATGCTTAATATCATCCATTAATTCTAGAACTTTAAGGTAGAAAGTCTGTGCAAACTATGCTATATAATGCTAAAGAAACACTGACTGCAGAGCCACTGCCTGAACACAAGAATGACAATCCTACTACACTAGAGTAAGCATATTTGCAATATGAAAAAAAAGTGGGGGGGGGGGGATTGCCATACTCAGGATTTCACAGGCCACCCACCAAAAGCACTAAAAAATATAAAATAAAATAATCCCTCCCCAAAAAATGGGATGCCTGATCTCCTTAGCTCCAAGGCAGCTTATTCAAGAGTGAAGTTTTAAGACTGAATAAATAAATGCCCATATTAAACACTAGGTTAAATTCAGTCTCTGGCCTAAATTTCCTTGCAATCTAATGGAAACAGCATACACAGATGGACACGTGCACAAGGAGGAATTTATAAAGTTATTTTTTCAAGCTTTGTTATTTTCTCACTGCATTCAATATTATTGACTGATAAACAGAAAGAGAAAGTGACAAGGGGAAATTTGTCCTGGTCCCTATGCATCCCACATATTTATTTAGTTTTCATCTCACACTTATCAACCCTAATTTGTTATTGTGTCTATTTTTTTGTATGCCCCTAATAAATCACTATGTCTGAGTCTCTTCTTTTCTTATGATGATGATGATGATAATAATGATGATGATGATGATGATGATGATAGCTGACAGGTTTTTAAGCATTTATTAGGTGCCAGACACCTAAGTGCTTTAAATATGTTATATAATCTATAGGACATCAGTCTGAGATAAACATTCCATTTTGTCTGGTCAGAAATGGGAAAGAAAGATAAGTTATTGAACTTGTCTAAGGCTTTTCTGCCTAAGTCTACTGTCTGTTTAGCCCTAAGATCCAAGCTTCTAACAACAATACAATTTACATCACCTCTAGCAATACTAGTTTGATTACTTCTTTCCAACAAAACTACTTTAGGAATAGGCAACTCTTAATCACCAGAGGAAATCACTTCCTTAACATGTGGAGATTTGACATTTGCCAAAGGCCATAGATCTGCCCCTGGCTAGCTTTGGTCTAGTTATCAGTACACACCAGTTAAGATGCTCCTTCCCAAAAGCCCTCTGACAACTCATCACAGTCTTCTCAGAAGAAACACAGTTCCCATTCCCCTTTGGGTGTCTTTAAATTGAATTGAGAAGTTGGTTTGGAATTGCTCAGGCACAGGAGTTATAGTTGGCAATACCATGGCAATACCCCTTCATATTTGGTGAATTATTAGATATAAAATTTTAAGAAATTCTTCAGACCCCTTTAGAGCAAGAATCTGATGGGATCTTGTTTATTTTGTCTTGTGTCTTACACTACTATTCTCTGAGAAGCCCAGCACCATAAAAATGGCCATAGAAGTGACAATCTCTTTCAAACAAATTAATTTCTAAGAATTTTCTTTGTACTTACTGTTTATTCAGGATGCTGGACAGAGAAGTAAAAGTTGACTATGCTTGGCATCTTAAATAGCTTAAAATTTAGCAAGGAAATATGTTTATACAATTAACCATACCTAATGTGATAATTTATATATTGATGCATAGGATAATGTCTATAACATCACAGTAAAAAAGGCAATTCCCTGAGAAGGAATATCCAAGGTTATAAATAATAACATAATAATAGCTTATAATAACAACTTAGATGAGTTTCTGTTTTTTAAAATATTGGTATGATTTTGTCTTGTAAAGGTGAGAATAAAGTATTTGAGGTAGAAGAATGGAACACTTCAGGTTTGTTCTGATGATCCAAAGGGTTACACTGGAAAAAATGAGTTAATGTTATAAGGAACATGAAATGTAATAGAATTGGCAACACGATTATTAGCAATAAGGCAGAGGTTGATACTTTGGTACTTGGTAGTATTGTTATAAGGAAAACTCAAATATCAAATGGTGATGGACTAGATAAATTCATAAAATTTATAAGCCCAGATTTTGCTGGGTGCTACATCAAAAGAACATGCAAAATCCTAATTTTCAAGGGAACACCCAAGTTTTCATGACTCTTAGATTCATAATGTTGTAAAGCACACTCCAACTTGGTAAAGACAATTTTCTCATATTATCACACCTTGAGTTCCCTGGACTACTTGTCATCTATTTCCTTAGGCAAGAGAACACAAATATCAGCAACCCAAAACTAAAAATTTTTCAGCTGAGAATAATTTACATCACAATAAAAATAAAACAAAAACTGAAAAAGAAAAGCACCCATAATCCAATACTGCTCAGGTCCTCCATTTGGATTCTTTTGGCTACCTGATTACTTTAGAATACACAGTATGTAAATGTAGGCATTATTTTCATGTTCTTGTGATATACACCATTCCCATGAGAAGAGCTGTTGCTTTCTTTCTTGTTCAGCTGTTTGTTAAAATGCCTACTGTAGCTTACCATTCAGACCTGATAATCATTTAAGGACTCTTAATGCTTGGTCTGTAATATTTCCCAATTAGAAATTTCCAAGATTACTACCAATAACATATTAAAAACTATAATAATAAGGTATATGAGATAAGAGATTTTATTATACTTTTAAAATATCAGTATGATTTGTCTTGTAAAGGTGAGGATAAAGTATTTGGTTGATTACTGAGCATAATGAGGTTTACATCATTTCAGTGAAGGAAGGATCCTGAATCTATGAGTTTATAATCTGGATTGACATTAGAGCTTCCAGGAGAGGGACTGGAAGGTGTGGCCACCTCTACCCTTTCCTTATCAGATTACCAGCCTCTGTGCACAGTTTTAAATATATTTATAACCTTTGAATCTGTCTTTATAGAAGTCCTTTTAAACTACACACTGATAATCCATCATTTTTATTTCTTTTCTTCCACTTGTTTTAGAACTAATGGTTTTCTTTTAGTCTCGTGTATTTGTTTACTTATTTATTTTTCATTTGTCCAAATAAGAACAATTACATATTGATATTTCAGAAACAACTATATTATTCTACAAACCCTATTCTAATTATTAAAATCAATTAAATAAATCATGTCCTAATTTAATTACCACTATTTGAATGATAGTCATCAAATTTTTGCACTTTGTATCATCTCTTATGAGTCTGATTTCTCACAATTTGACTAGTAGAATCCATTTCAGTTAGTAACTTTGTCAGTCCTGCCCTGACATTTAAAACCTGTCCGTGCTTTCACTCACTTAACTCCTTTGTAAAACTCCATTTCAATGATAAAGATATCGGAAGAATGGGAAAAATGATGAGAGATATCTACAATGTGCTTGAAGTTGAGAGGCAGACAGATTCACAACCTCTCAGAAGCAACTTCTGCATTTGTGGAGAAATAATGTGGCGATGGGGAACCAACAAATCAGCCAGTTCATGCCTTATTGCCCTGAAAACAGCAGGACTTTGAGATCTTCTGTTTTAAGAAGGTGTGGGCAGGACTAACAGGTAGATGAGTTGAAATTTCTCATTTAAAAGAACTGGAATCTTGGATACCTTTATTCACCAATAAAGGTGTTACCTGGAGTCAACACCTGCAGAGTTACCCCGTTAAACCAGAAGGGGTTTGGGCAGAAACATTATAGCTGAGGGAGCTATCATAGAAACAAAATAGCTAAGTGAACATTTTTACATCTTGATGTCCAGAATGCTAGCCTCTTCTCCCTTTGGCCCTGAACTTGCAGTCATTCTTATTCTTCTCAGGTGAACCTTTATGGGGTGTCTTTTTGAAGAAACTGACCTGCCAATGGAAAAGACCTAATAATAACCACCCTGTCACTTAATAATGAACTCTCTGTATGATGACCCCAATATTCCCATTTCTGGTTACCTACTTTGTGCTTCACACTTTAATATGAACAGTCACTGATAAGCATTTGAGGAACAGAACAAAATAAATGCATAAGGGAAAAAATGAAAAAATGAAAAAGAAAACAGACAAAAGAAACAGAAGAAAACTTCAAAACAAACAAACAATGTAATAGTCTCAAAGAAAAGGGAAGATATTGAATTCCCGAAATAAGAATAGGAAGTCTTAAACAGAAACATGGAGTTACAGCCATTTATGGAAAGCAGTATGGAAAGTTTCTCAAAAAATTAAAAACAGAATTACCATATGATCCATTAATTACACTACAAAGGAAATGAAATAAATATGTTGAAGACATCTGCACTCCTATCTGTAGCACTATTCACAGTAGCTAAGAAATGGCAACAACTTAAGTATCCAACAACTGATGACTGGAAAAAGAAAATGTGTCATGAGTACACAATAGAATTTAAAAAAACGAAATTCTGTCATTTATGACTACATGGATGGAACTGGAGAACATTAGGTTAAGTGAAATAAGGCAGGTACAGAAAGACAAATATCACATGATCTCACTCATATGTGGAATCTAGAAAAGCTATCACACAGGGACTGTGAGTAGATGGATGGTTACCAGAGTACCAGGAGAGTATGTGTGATAGGAAGGTTGGTCAATAGAGTACTGAGGTACAGTTAGAGTTCTGACTTGCTATTGCCCAGCAGGGTAACTATAGATAATAATAATTTTCTGTACATTTCAAAAAGCTAGAAGAAATAATTTTGAAAGTTTTCATCATTAAAAAATTATGAGGGGCTGGGATTGTAGCTCAGCGGTAGAGCGCTTGCCTTGCATGTGTGAGGCCCTGGGTTCGATCCTCAGCACCACATACAAAGCAATAAAATAAAGACATTGTGTTCATCTACAACTAAAAAAAAATCTTTTAAAAAAAATTATGAATGTTTGACTACATATACACATTTAACCTGAATTAAACATTACACATTACATACATGTGTTAAAACATTACAGAGTTTTAATATATACAATTTTATGTGTCTGTTAAAATATAAATTTAAATAATAAAAATGATTGGCCTTGAGGTGTAGCTCAGTGGTTAGAGCACTTGCCTTGCACACATAAGGCCTTGGGTTTGATCCCCAGCACCAGAAAAAAATAATAAAATAAAATAAGAGAAACACTCAGAAATTCTGAAAGGAGTTTTTGAAATAAAAAATTAGAAATAATAGGTAAATAGAAAAGGTAAAGGTAAATAGAAAAGTTGAAGGATAAGGATAGAGAAATCTCAAAGAAAATGAGACAAAAATCCAGAAATTTCTTTTAAAATATTTTTAAAGTAATTAAAAACTCTGCATGTTGAGTTCTGAAAGAAGGAACAGAAAAACAGGAGGAATAAAATGGATGAAAAATAGAGAAAAACTTCTAGAGTTAAGTATGTGAGCTTTCAAAATGAAAGATCCTACTGAGTACATATCATGATGAATATGAATACATACACACATATGCTGAGTTACATTATCATGAAATTTCCAAAAACTAAGGATAAAAAGAAGTTAAAAACTAATGAGAAAAAACTTAACAATTAATTTATAACAAGAAGAAAAAAACATACAAAATGCCAAGAATTAGAATGGCATCAGATATTTCAATAGCAACTAGAATAGCAATCACACATTTCAGTAGGGCTGGGGATGTGGCTCAGTGGTCATGTACCCTTGAGTTCAATCCCTGGTACCAAAAAAAAAAAAAAAGAAAAGAAAAGAAAAAAGATCTAAATGTGGAAAAAGTAACTTTAAAACCATTCAAAGAAAATACTAGTGAATATATTTAAGAAATCATAGCAGATAGAATTTCTTAACACATAAAAATACAAATGATAAAATATTACATTGCTACATGTAATTACATAAAATGTAAAACATCTGAATAATTAAAGATATAATAAGAAGAATGAATGTGCAAAGGACAGATTAGAAAAAGGTAAAGTATTTGTATTTCTAATATTACAGAGCATCTCCAAATTGACAAGGAAAAGCTGACCTGTTAGAAAATTGGCTAAATTTTTATGCCAAAAAATGTACATAAAATTCACAGGTGAGAAAACACAGTCAATTTTAAATCACTTGATCACATAAATTGTATTTGTCATGACAGGCTAAGTAACTACCTCAAATAGCCTTTCAACCTTACTAAGTACTGCAATGGTTTATTTCTCACTAATATTTCATGTCCCCTTGCAAATCAGTTAGGGTTCTGTCCAAGGCCCCAGCTACTGAAGCAATCACCACTGCAAACATTACCAGTCACTACAGCAGAGGGAAAAAGCTCTGGAGGGCTTCTCTTCAGAAATAATTCTTTGACCAAAACAAGTGACACGACCCACCAAACCAGAAAATGTGTAGTCAGACATACTTGGTGAACAGCCCAAATGAATATCACACTAGTTATCAGGGAAAATTCACATCAAAAACAAACTATTAGGGGACTGGGATTGTAGCTCAGTGGTAGAGCGCTTGCCTTGCATGCATGAGGCCCTGGGTTCGATCCTCAGCACCACATACAAAGCAATAAAATAAAGACATTGTGTCCATCTAAAAAAAATATTTTAAAAAAAGCAAACTATTATTTCATACCTACTGCATTGATAAATGTGTTAAAGTCGGGCAATATTTGTGCTCATGAGGCTACAGGGAAAGAGTGGCTCACATTAGAGGTGAGAGTGGAATACAGTGTGACATTTCTGGAGAGCAATAAAGATGACAATGTACAATGCACACACCTGAAGCCTAGAAATTCTGCTTCTAAGAACATTATGTATAAATCTCAAGTACTTACGTAAAACGTACAAGGATATTATTGTGACATGGGTTTTCATATAGTGAAAATTTAGAAATACTTTTATTGTCCACTCGTGGACTATTAAAAAGTCCTGCAATACTCATGTGGTAGAATAATACTGAATGATAAAATAAATAACGTTAATCAATAGAGATCTCAGACCTATAATATTAAGTTAAAAAAGCAAACATCACAGTAATGTGTATCGTTTGATACCAATTATATAAATTAAAAAATATATACAAAATAGCTCAATATATGGTTGATAGATATATTTGTGGTGAAGGGTAAAATCATGAGTTGAATACACAGCAACGAAAGAAAAGGGGGCTTAAGAGGGAAGTTTAAAGGACTTTAACATTATCTACAATAGTTCTACTATATTATCTATTTAGCTTATAAGGCTACCCTGAATCAAATATGACTAAACAACGATGTTGGTGGCATGTCACTCACACAGGCGCTGTCAGAGACCCTCTGTACCTGTTTGTTTTGCTTGGGTATAGTTTAGTTCAGGCTTTTGGTAAGGGGCTTCAAAATTTAAAGAAAAAGAAAGACAGAATAATATTGACAGAATCCTAGTCTCAGGAATGAGAGTACAAAAAAAAAAAAAAGAAAGAAAAAAAGAACAAAACAAGCAGGAAAGTGGACAAGCAAAGAAGTGGACATTAGAAAGGAAAACTGCTTAGGTAGACAAAAACCAATGGAGACCTGCACTAAGGTACAAATGCCTGAGAGCTAATCTGAGACAATTTCTGCCACAATTACAACTCTCTGGTAATTAGTATAATTTTTTCACCTCCAAATTTACCTTGAGCCATCAAAATAGGGCCACATAGAATGTTCTAGATGCTTATTTTTTAGGAATCAATCTTGATGTCCTGAGCAGAGGGCGCAACTATGAAAATCAAAAGCAATTACAAACTATTTAGTGGTTAACTCAGGGGCTTTGTATCCTGAGCCTGCAGAATGAATCCAGCTCAGCTGAGCAATTTCAAGATGGATTTTGTTTTTTCTAAGTCTTAGTAACAATAATGTTTCTATAATATTATTATTATTTTATAGGGATGATAATATTCTTCACTTTATTGTATTGTACAAATTAAAATTGATCATGCTTTCAAAGCTTCTTGTACAGTGCCTCACTCAAAGGTGCAATAGCAGCTATTGTTATTTCACTTCATCTAGTGGAACCATTGTCTTTTCTGACAGTAGTGTATGTTTGATTTTTTGTGTAATTTGAGAACATTACCAATATTAGACATGCAATGTTTCTGGAGATACATTTTGCTCTTTCAAATATATCATTGATCTGTGTCTGCTCACTTGTGCACATTTGAGTAGTGAATTGGATTGTCTGATGTTTTAGTCAGCTTTTTTGCTGCTGAGACTAAAAGATCTCACAATTTTGGAGGAAAAAAATTTATTTGGGGATTCATGGTTTCAAGAGTGTCTGTCCATAAACAGTCAGCTGCCTTCCTCAGAGTTCAAGGTGAGGCAGAACATCATGGCGGAAGAGTATAGTGCAGGGAAGTGGCTCACGTGCTGATCAGAGAGCAGAGAGAGACTCCACTCACCAGATACAAAATACATACCCCAAAGGCATGCCCCTAAGAACCCACCTCCTCCAGCCTTACATTATCCACTTCACTTACCATTCAGTTAATCCCATCAGGGAATTGATTCATTAGTTTGGTTAAGGCTGTCATAATCCAATCATATGTCTTCTAAACCTTCTTACATTGTCTCACATATGAGTTTTGGGGGACATCTAATATTTAAACCATAACACATGATCAGCACTCTTACTTCTAGCAATTTCTTCCACAATCACTAATGTGCAATCCATCCATAAGATTTTAGAAGGAACTGCCAGATAGGAACAAAGCGACTCCACCCTGTGACCATAACTGGAGGGCCAATCAAAGCAAAATAAAGGCAGAATGTGGGAAGAAGAAAAGAAAGAATTAGACACTCCATGAATGAAAAATAATCCAAATTGGAAGAGTTTGAAGTTCTTGACCTCAATTCATTCCCTAAATTCAACTGTATTCTTATGCTTGAATTCCATATGAGACACCAAATTCCCTATATCAATTCATATTCTCACTTTTACTATTTTGAGCTGGTTTTCTGTTACATATCACCCATAGAGTTCTGGTTAGCATAAAATGAATGCAACCCAGACAATTAGAGCCACTTTCTTACTTGTTCATGGTTTGCAAATAATAAGAGAAATGGCGTACCATTCATTAAAGGAGATTGGAAAAACCATACCATATATTTACAAAGCTATGTTATACATGTATCTCATGAGATGAACATAATTGAGAGATTTAAGACAAGATTCAGAAAATAACCTACTGTATGAATGAGGAATGTATCTGTGGATTGTCATCTCATCCAATTCCATTCATTTAGACGTCATAAAAGCACTTATAAAATAAGACAGTACTCCTAGATTTAAAAAAAAAAAAAAAGGTAACAGAGAAATGACATGACTTGGCCTAAATACTGTTAAATAATACAAGGAGACAGAATGCAAATGAATATATTTTGTGTGGGGAATAGATATGCTGCTAATTGTGTTCACTTATTATCATAGAAATGACATGTTTTCAGCTTTAGTTATATGCCTCCACAGTTAATAATTGAAACACAAACACATGAAACAGTAATTTAGTGGAAGACTTTGTAATTACAAAAGTGTAGTAAGGGTTTGTTTTGTAAACATATGTGAAACTCCTTTGTACATGGTGTAATTAGCATATGAACATAAAATATAGGAAGAGCTTAAAGAAGAAATTCTGGCATATTCTTACTAAAGCAATCATCAAAATAAAGATATACAAGACTCAATGGACTCAAGTGTTTTTAAAAATCTCTTCCTTGGGACGAATGAACTATTTAAAAGTTCTTTTAAAATGTAGGTATATTTTGAAATATTCATAGAATATTTTCTTTACAAATAAAGGCTACAGTTCTGTATTTTGAGTGGTCCTGATATGTAATCCCAGACTACATTTAGCTTCTCTGATGAGTTTGGCAGAGCAAAATCGTATCTAAATCAAACACTAGCTTTAAATTCTTGCTTTGCCATTAATTCTGATTGGTTGTGGACAAGGTCCTTACTGTCTATAAGCCTTGATTTCCTCAAAATAGATGAAGGATTTATTTAGATAATGTATACTTTTGGGACAACAACCAAAACTTCTGCTCCATTGGTTCCCACAAATATATTAGGTTCTCAATAAATAGCAGTTATTATCATACATAAATATTCCTTCCGAATAACTATATTTCAAGCCTGGAGGTAACATGTTGTTTTGATTAATTAATTTATAATTGTAATGCAGTCTGTATCTGAATCCAGTTCATTTTTCTTGTCTTTGCAAACTCAAAACACCAAATGTGCTTACATATTACAGTTTAAGTCGTCTAGACCCCAGGCTAAACTATTTTTGGTATTGGGCATTGAACTCAGGGGCACTTAACCACTGAGCCACATCCCCAACCCTTTTTTGTATTTTATTTAGAGGTCTCACTGAGTTGCTTAGCACCTTGCTAAATTGCTGAGGCTAGCTTTGAACTCATAGTCCTCTTGCCTCAGCCTCCTGAGCTGCTGGGGTTACAGGTGAATACCACCACACCTGACGCAGGCTAAACTTCTTAACAAACCATCTAATTGAATTCCTATAATAATTCCATCAAATGACCATTATTTACCCCCTTTTATTGATGAAGAAAATAAAAGAGAGGCTAGATAACTTATCCATAATCAAATACAGTAACTGATAGAACTGGAACTTGAAATCAGGTAATCTAAAAACCAAACCATTATAAAAATTGATTCTATTCTTTTTGTACTAGTTGTAATTGCTTCATAACATGCACTAGACCACTCAAAAATATAAATTTATGTTCATATGAAATATTATGATCTGGAGTAGTGATATTTGCCCTAAAAATAATGAGATTGAGATTCTTTGGAGTAAAGAGAATTTGAAGATTAAAAAGAAGCATAACTTAGTATTGGGGATCGTTATCCTCATTCTGTGTGGTCAAAAGAATGTGGAGTCTAATTTGTTTAAAAAAAAGAAGTTGAAATACTTATTCATACAGTGACCCGGGTTTGTATTTGAGACTATAGAGGATGGTCAGGGCGGGGGATTGAGAGAGTAACTCATTGGTCTGTGCTTACTTCAAGGAAAGAGCCAAGCTGGACTCTGCCATCCCTGGCCTAGCCCAGTGATACCCAAAAATCAAGCCTAATGCGCAAGACATGAATCAAGGTAATAGCAGCCTGTGAACCATGTATGTGTTACCTCAGCATGAGAACACAGAGGAAAGGAAAACCGTCAAGGACAGTAGATGATGTTTTTAGCTAATCCAACCAGAGCTTGCTATTATTTTCTAAAAGATGAATATTAGCAAAGGAATATTTGGGGAACCTGAAAAACTCTTCATTTTCTTTGGTGGGCACACGCACATATCTTACTATGAAAAGCACAGAAATCCCTATCTCCCAGCTCTACATTTCTGAACATGCTCAACAAAGGGTGCACTCAGATGAAACATCAGTTAGCTTTTTCTTTCATTGGGAATGTGCTTATTAACTGTTGTTCAAATAGTTTGTAGACATAACAGCCCCAGGAGTGAATGTGGCTTTGTATTTACAAGGTAATCATTTGTTGTTATTTATAGTTCTTTTAATTTTCACCTTTTTACATTTAAATTTTCTTCCAAAGGTTATGATTAAAATAGGCACTACTTAAGACAGGGAAAATTTCCTTTAATGTGCATTTTTTTCCATAAAGGTTTTCAAGCTTCTGAATGAATCCAGGGGTGCCCACTTTGTTTCTTTGTCAATTTTACGGACATTTATAATTTGTTTCCAAGAAAAACAATCATAGTATCATCATGCAAAACTAAGACAGAAGACTCTTTCAGCAGAGGTCATCATTCTAAACAGATGTGCTTCCTTTTATCTGTTAGCTAAACTGTTCAAAATAAGAGAAATAAAGGGAACCAACATTTATTTAAAATGTTAACAGTATAAGACTGTTGGTGAATGGAAGTTCATTTTTGTATGTAAATCCCAAACCAATAATGTCAGAATTATAGTAGGACTGCACTGTATAGTGAAGGGATAATTTTTATGTCATATGTGTTTGGTTTTGCATCAGAACCACCAATTATCATCCATATCACCTTAAACATGTTACTTATACTCATGTCTCACTTTTCTTATTTTAAAAAATATGTAAAATATTAGCATATATGGTAAAAACAGTATAAAAATTGAATAAAGGAATGTAAGTACAGCTCTTAATACAATGCCTACTATCTTTACCATTTTTTTTTTATTGTTTCCTTTTTATTTTTTGGTACTGAGGATTGAACCCAGGAGTGCTTTACATTGAGCTACATCCTTGGTCCTTTTTATTTGTTTGGAGACTTAGTCTTGCTAAATTGCTGAGGGTGGCCTCAAACTTGAGATCCTCTTACTTTAGCCTCCCAAGCCACTGGGATTATAGGCTTGCCCCACTGTGGTGCCTGGCCTTACTAAATTTTTTCTTTTCATTACCCTGAGATGAAAACTGAGGCACAAGACTCCACTCAGCAAGTAAATAACTGCATCTTTTTTATTCTGAAAACTTATACTTTTCAGACTGTATCTCAGTCAGATGAGTGGTAAGCAAATGGGCAAAATATGATACAGAAGAACAATATCATTTAGAGTAGAGGCAGGAAATTAGGTCTTTTTTTTTTTTTCTAGAAATTACCATGCCAAGTTCAAAATGGTCTCATCTGGTGGTTGTTACAAATACTAGAAATTTATTCAAAGAGTCATGACTCCAAAAGTACTTTAATACACGCAAAAGAGACCTATATCACTGCTGAGAAAATATTATTCTTGAAAGGGCAGAAGTAGCAAAATCCCCCCACCCTGTGTCCCCACCACTCACCTCATCCCACTGATGAAGAAAATGGCTCTTCTTTACCAACTCAGTATCAGCCATGGAAGCAGCTGTAAATATTCAATGCTCCTTCAATATGCCAACATGCAAAAAATCCCCTCTCCATGAAGAAACAAAATCCAGTGAAATACAGTATCGTCCCTCATGGTCTGCACATATCTATATCAGAGTAACTCTCAGATATTCTCCTGCTCTTTCAGCCATCATAAGGACCAAAATGCATGCACGGAGAAAAAACACAAATACACTCTTTGAAATGCATAGTAGCATTTATGGGAAGTCTAATATTGTCTGCTTAACATCTAAGGAAATTGAGAGATTAAATAGAGCCATTTAGAAACCAGTTAGATTTTAAAAATTATCTGACTGTTTTAAAGGTAAACACTCAACTAGTCCCATCCTATCTCTACATTCAGAGTTTACACAGGTCCATACACAGCAACAGCATCCACTACTAGCAACACTGCAGAAAGAGAGTTGTTGGCCATATTTTTCTGGAGCTACAAATCATTTATACTTTTTAAGTGAATACATTTGGCAAGCAATGCAATTTGATGGTATGTGTGTGCACATCCAGTACGTGTGTATGACAAATAGAAATCAAGCAATATTTCTACCAGTTGGCGACCGACAATCTCAGTTGAAGGAAGAGGTGAAAAAGATAAAGAGGAAGATTGTTAAGGGAGAGATGTATTAGCTCACCTTCAAGAGGTGCCCAGTGACCCCTGCCTCCTGATAGTCACATTTCTGTGTAGTTTCTTGTCATATAATACCAGGATTAGTCCATGGTGGGTTGTCATTTCTGGGGTTGTTTTGTAAATGACACCATGGCTTTCATCTTAATGAGCCCTCCTCCTCTCTCTCTTTCCTCTTTCTCTCTCTCTTTCTCTGTCTCTTCTCATTCTCTCCTTGATTTGAGGAAAGCCATGTGAACAGCCCCATGGAAAAGACCACATGGTAAAGAGCTGAAGCCTCATACCAAAGCCATGTAAGTGAGCTTGGAAACAGATCCCCCTGCCCCAATTCAACCTTCAGGTAAATACCATCCTGACCAATAGCTTGACCTCAACCTCATGAGACACCCTGAGTCAGAACAACCCAGCTAAGCGTCTCTAAGATTCCTGACCCTCACAAATTGTTGGAGATAATAAAGGTTTGATGCTTCAGGTTATACAGGTTTGGAATAATTTGTTATATGACAGCAGATAACTAATACAAGAGGGGAGAGGAAGAGGAACTAAAAGGTGAGAAGATTCTACTAAGGTATTCCATTTAGGAGTGGAAATTGTAGGAATGATTTGCTTACCTTTCCTCTTTAATTCTTATATTTTTTTACTGAATTCCAATCATATATATTCAGACCTAAGTGGCAACTGGTTTCTGACACAATCATTGTTTACACTAAGACAACCAACTGTGGAGATTAACAATGAGAATTATTTATCAGAGAGAAGATATGGAACCTGTATGTGTGTGTGTGCATGTGAGTGTATCTGTGTGAGTGTATGAGTGTGTGTGTGCATACAGAAGTAAAGGTACATTCAGATCCATGTGTATGTCTCTTTCTCAAATTTGGAAATGTAAAATGAAATCCATTTCACAAAGAAACAAAAAATCATACTGGAAATTCCTCCACAGAACCTTAGCAAATGTTAATCAAGCTTGCATAGACACCCCTGCTTGACATAAATTTCATCTTTGTGAATGTGAATTTCTTGAGTGAATTGAAAATCTAGGGTTTGGGGGATTAGGAGAAGGTAAAAAGGCACAGTATATGCAGAGGTAAGCTGGAGGGTCATCACACTTCATTAAGAAGGATGAAAAGCCATGAGAACCCTAGACCAGGAGACCTGAGTGTGGCCACCAAACCTTATTTGAATATTCTCACTGCCCTCTCTGGGACTGATCGCAGTGTCCTCATGTTTTAAATGTCAAAGTTAAATAAAATGATCTCAAAGTGTTCATCTAAATCAAGGGCCTATGCTTTTGAATGAATGGAGAGGCAAGTGAGGTCACAGAGCAGAAAATTAACAGAAAAAGGGAGAGGTCCCTTCTACCTATGAGAGAAAATGTGCCAAAGAAGTGCCCTCCCACACAAACCTTTAGTAGATTTTGTACTGTGTAAGAAACTTGAGGCTATTATTCTTTTTCATTATAGTATTTAGTTTAGCTCTTTTCTGTGTGCCCAGTCAACAAGGTCTCCCAATGGATGTATAATAATCATAGGCAAGTTTCCTTTACCCAAGGAAATCTTAATCTCTTTTGGAAGCCACACCTTCAGGAAGCAGAGAATTTTACCATTCACTATACAACATACTGCCTCAATGCAATACGAAAGGTCATAGAAGAGATTATTGGCGATGGCACTGTAGAAAAAAAATAACTTAGGACTGGGCATGGTGGCGCATGCCTGTAATCCTAGCAGCTCAAGAAGCCAAGGCAGGAGAATCACAAGTTCAAAGCCAGCCTCAGCAATTTAGCGACTCACTAAGCAATTTAGTGAGACCCAGTCTTAAAATAAAAATTAAAAAAAAATTTTTTAAAGGGCTGGAATGTGGCTTAGTGGTTAAAGACTCCTGGGTTCAAGTTCTAATACAAAAAAAAGGAAAGAAGGAAGGAGGGGACGAAGGGAGGGAGGGAGGGAGGGAAAGAAAGAAAAAAAGAAAGAAGAAAGAAGAAAAGAAAAAACATAAGTAGCCTCTGAAAAATGAGTTGAACTTGGAGGGCAAGAGGATAGAAAGTATATTTTGGGTTAATGTAGCTTTGCTCTACCTTATATTTCTGCTTATAAGAGGCAAAATTTCTGTGGGATGAAGGTCAAGTTCCTCCATCACGATATAAAGGGGCTAGGAGCATTTTGTGAATGACAAGCATTTCAGCTGGTGGCCCTTGACAGGAGGCTCTGCGTCATTCCTTTTCACCTTTGTTTCCATTTTCATGGTGTTATTATTGTCAGTACTACTAATAATAGCATCAGTTCCCATCTGTTGATCACCTATAATATACTCTATGTGCGTTTCACTTAATTCCCCAAATTACCTTGTTATGTAGGTTTTATTGCCCTCTTTCTGCAGATTAGAAAATCTAGGGACAGAAGCATTAAATCACTTGCCCTGAAGCTACACGATAGTAATTTCACACCAGCATCTGATGCCATGGCTCATCCTTCCTGTCTGAAGACTTTTCAATGTTCTCTCTCTCGTCCCTATGTCTGTTTCTGTCACCCAGTTCTGCCAAGCACAAAAAAGTGAAAACACAGACCAGGTGGTGGAAAGTGTGGTCAGGTGATCATCTGCTCAAGCATATCGAACATATCCCATAGTAGCTGGCCCTAAAATGGCAACCAGAGGAGAAGCTGGTTAGAATGGAAGAAAAGAAGTTTCCATTTCAAGTTTTTAAGGTGGAATGAGAAAACAGGCATCAGCCTCAGCCTCTTCACAGGGCTTACTAAAGAGTGGGGATTCTGCAGTGCCATAGGGTCTGGAAACTCTTCACCTGCAGCCGCAGCCTCCCAGCTCATCAAAGGAGTGAAGCATATCAAGACCCAAGTGTCTGCATGCCCAGGATGTGAATGGGGCAGACTTCCATAATTGGGGTTTCCTTAAAAATATGGAACATTTTTCACTATTAAACACTATCTTCAAAATCCTAGGGCAATGTTCCAAGAGCTTTGATTCACCCTGAAATGATTTGGTTCTCAGAATGTTTCAATTTCTGGATTTAGCAACTCTGAGCTGTGGTGCAGAAAAAATATATTTTGAAAAATCCTTGAAGCTAAGGGCTCAGAAGAGCCAAGTAGCCAGTTAGAAATTGCAAAATATTCCATTCCATTTACTTTTTAGTATGAGGATATCTGCATGATGTGTACCTAAACAAAAACAAGATGAATCCTACAAATTATATATCAAGATTCAACCTTTTTCATGTATACAACTTTTAACAAAAAATGAAGCTGTTGCTGGTGTTTCATAATTAGCATTTTCTGCATGATCCATATGATCTCAATCTCATTGTGCATATAAGCAAGCCCAGAGCCATCCCTGGTACACACCAAGTGCTCAATAAATGTTAGTAGCTTTTTACTTTTAAAGTAAATCTTTTTTTGCAGCAAAGAAACATCCATTCAATTCTTACTAAGCTGTGGAGAAGAAATCCGCATTTTCCTTATGGGGTGGGGGGTGGTTTTTAACTCTGTAACTGACAAACAGAGTTGACTTACTCATTGATTCAAAATTCCTCTTTTCCACTTTATAATCAACTCATTACCATTGTAATGAGCTTTAGTAAGCTACCCCTTACTAAAACATCTGTCTCAAAAGGCACTAAAAATGTACTACTTGAAAAATCAGACACAGAATTTAAGTATCAGAAAATGCTCCTTGAGCCTCCCTCTTAGTTCACAAACCAGTAAGGATCCCCACTAATACCACCAACTCACTAGACAGTTGGGCCCTAATTCACTCTGCCCAGTCCATCCCCTCCTTTCACTTCCTTTGCCCTTAATGGAATCCCCAGTCTCTCACTAATTGGGCAACCAATTACAGTAGTTTGCCTAACTGATCTCCAGTCTCTCTCCTTTCCAGTACATACAAGTATTAACTCCGGTATTTTTTGCAAACATCAAACCAGTGTGAATTTCCTGTGGGGAAGCTTTCAGATGGCCTCCTTTACATACTCTATAGTATCCCACCTGCTCAACCTGTTATTCTAATTACTTGACATGGCATTTACCTACATGTCTCCATTTAACTGTCAGTCTGCAGCAATTTTTCTTTCTGTTTTTAGAAATTAACCTTATGCACTTACCTTGATGTCTAGGTGGTTGGTTGGCTTGAATCTCTCAGGAAGGTCTTGCTGTGTCTCCTCATCCCCTCTTCTCAATGCATGTTCTTTCAATTCCAACCCTTCTTCTTTCTAGAAGTTTTCCAGATTCTTTCCATTGTAATCCCCACACATACTTTCACAATTGTTCTCTTTCTCTCCTCTCATAGCATCTTATTTATTATTACAGTGTCTCTCTACTTTTAACAATAATCTTAGGTAAGCTTGAATCAGAGACCACATTGTCATTGCCTTGAAGGCAAGAAGCAAAACACACTCCTTCCACAATACCCATTGCTGGATCTAGAACTAAGATTTCTCATGAAATCTTAATTAATTGAATTGAAGGTCCAAAATTGTGAAATGTGGATCCCCTCTCAAGTTTAAGTTCCATTGCATAAGGTAACCTGCTTGTCGTGTATAGTATTTGTATCCCTAGCAATTATCACAAAATTGGCCAAATAATAGATACAAAAATATTTGTTGAACAAATGGCTGATTGAATAAAAAATTAAAATTTAAATAAAATGGGAACCAAAGATAAATCATAGATTTAAAATAAATATGAGTTGTCTCAATTTTATATATGCATGTACATCCTAAATCAGAATTTAATAATTTCCCCCAAAAGGGCCTAATTAAGAAAAACAATGCCAAAAGGAGCACTCAGAGTGGTTTGTTTTTAAAACTTTATTTGCTGGTAATTGCACCAGAAAACCCTGAGCATCTATTGGCAGCTCAGAGAATGAAGAAAGCAGATACATTGTGGTCCTTTCTAGGTGGTAGAAGCCTGAGTCTCTCAGGAAACAAAGACATGTATCAGGGGGCCAGTTTCAGAAACCAATATTTGGCATCACTTCACTGAAGGAAGAGGAAGCTCATCCAGCTGCTCTCCTGAGAAAGAAGACCTCTGAGAATAAGTTGAGAGCAAGAATAGAGTATGCAGCCGTATCAATGCACCATATATACACCTCCTGGCATCCTTCCCTAAAAGCACCTAGTATAATGCTCAGGACAGAGAGAGATAAAAGTGCTGTTGATTATTTGCCTAGCCCTGTTTTATGTGGCCAAGAAAGGTGGGCAGCCACTGGAAAGGATTCAAAAAACGTCTTTCACTGCCTGAAACTGTAGGTCTGATTCCCTGGAGAAATACAGATGTTCAGCCCACAACTGCCCAAATTTTACTATGGGGAAGGTATGCATCACTTTTTACATTTCTTCCTTTTGTTTCTTCCCACTGACCAAAGCCATTTCAGTCTGCATAAGTGTTTAAGATTCAGAAGATTAGTGGATATTTTTAAAAAGTCCTTCCCTTGGTGATCAGGGTGGCATTCACTTTGCATACAGCTTTGATATGAAAATTTTAAGGTAGAAAAAAAAATTAAGGAAATCATCACAAAGACGTGTCAGGATGGAATGGATGGGAAAGAAAAGAGTGTACAATTATTAGGAAAACAAAATATTTCTGCATTATTCTTTGTCATAGGTAGTCTCTAATATAATAAATCATTTAGCTGCAAAAATTAACATTTAACTCCTCTTTTTAACTTCTTGAAAATAGCAAATGCACAAGTTGGGGGAACATGCTTAAGAGTAATTAAGTGATCTTTCTCTATTTCCTCTGTATTCCATATTTCAAATAATATTTTACTTAATTGCCTCTAGATAATAAAAAGTTTATTTTTTTCCTATTCCCTCCTTCTTCTTGTCTGCTTAAAACAGAGCTGAAGATGGAGACAATGATGATAATATCCATGCCAAACAAGGTGATCCTTCAACAAGGTCAAAACAACTGTCATGAGTAAATCTTCAACTTAATGTTTTCACGGTTAATGTGCACAGATAGTGAATAAGGTCATACCCCATCCTATCCACAGCACTATAGACAGACTCTTAAAAACCTATCACTTTGTTCTAGGACCTGTCTCTCCTTCTACCTCTCTCCATTACCAAGTCTGCTTCTTGGCAAGGTTTTCATTTTCTTAAATCAAAATTTCACCTTTGAGGAAACAAACAACAAAAGAATTTGGAAATATTTTTATTGCAACTTGCTCAATTTCATATCCAAAGGGGAACTCAGAAACAGAATATAGAGCCTCTTAATCTCTTTAATCCTAGTTACAATACCAGGTACTGTTTATTTCTGCTCTAATATTATGAAATGCCACAAAATTAAAGCACATAATAGCATGTGGGCATACACACAAGTTAAACTTTTCACTTTGATCAGAAGAATCTGCATGCACATTAAATAATATATGTATTCTGTGCTTTCTTGAAAGGTAAGAAAACAATAGGGAGTGTGGAAAGGTGCCACAATTGTCTGCCTTAATGAAGGAGAGCAGAATGACAGGAGTTTGGAGTCTTGGAATAGGCCAATGGAACTTACTGTCTATCAGAAACCCCTATAACTTGATGAGAGAAGTTGCTGCCAAGGACATCACTTGTGGGGGGTACAGGTGACAGAAGGATGACAGATCAAGGCTAAGAATAAGGCACACACCTGAGCAGAGCCCCAGGAAGCCCTTCGCAATTAAGGCATTCCAAGTGCATCTTTAAATCCTTTCTGAGAATGCCACCGAGAGTTAACCAGAATTCAAACATGAAGCATATATGAGGTAGTTTCTACATGCCCTGCCTATTTCCAGAGGGAGGGGAGGAGGGACGACCTTCTGTGGTTTGGCTGCTAGAGAATGTTAACTCATGAATCAATTAGATCCATAAAGATGGCAGAGTGTTATGAGCCAAATATAAGTTATAGGCTATGAATAAGAAAACTACGTAATGTATTATTTACCCTGAGATCCTTTGGAGAGAGTAAAGAGATACTAGCCAGACAGAAGTTCAAGACAGTAGGCAAATCTGGGGCTATAAAAAGAAGCAAGGCATATGATCACTCTAGTGACATCAGTCATCAGAGAGGAAAGATCAATGGGATCCTGAGAAAAATGGGAAAACTTCATGTTTCATAAAGGGGCTAGGATTTGAGGTAGATCCTTGAAGGACAAGGGAGCAGCAGAAGCAAATGATTCAGGTCAGCTTAAGACCTAGCAATGCCCAAAATTGTTATCATCTTGTGTGTCAACTCAACTCAATTTGAATAGCTGCTGAGAGCCAATACGTCTTCTCAATGATAAATTGTGACATAGTCAGCAAGTGACTCTGGTCATCGATACAGGAAGAGAGCACAGCATCCCACCTGCTATTTACAACAATAGTTATCCTCTAGTTGGTTGGACTTGTTGAAGTTATTAGAATTAGGATAATCTAAAACAAAATTAAACTTGATTTCATATAAACCATTTGTATGATTATTAAAACAAGAATCAGCCAGAGGTATTCTTTGGTGGTAGGAGAGAAACCTTAGGAAAAGCCCATCCAAAATGACCCATATTGCATTAGAAAAATTAAGTTCAATGGTAGAACATTTCTAGAAAGACAAAAAGTAGTTGGGAGAGAGGGCACAGGCTGGCATATGATGTTAAAATATTAATATTGGTAAACATTCATTTGTTTAGATTTAATATAAAGCATAGAAAATAGATTGTAGAAATAGGCAGGAAGCTGTGCCCCTAAGGTAAAATGCAGTTTTATAGTTATGAAAATTTAATTTGACTGCTTTCTCAATAATTGCTCATATTTGTAGCAGCAGCATGCCAGCAAGATAACGGTCAATCAAACGGACATCACCCTGTAAATGCTCTTAAAAATCCTGCACTATGTTTCCTGATGGGAGAGTGCTGTTGCTTCCAATTGTTAAAAGATACCCAGTTGAAAAGCAGAATAAGAAATTGGACAGTAGGAAATCTTTATATATTGCCATTTCTCTCTCTTTTCCAAATTAAATTCCTGTTGGAAGCTGGAACTATTTTTTTCGTTGTGAAAATGGAAAATCTGTCACATCATAAACTAAACCTTGAGCACAGAATGTGTGAGGTTCTCTTTTTAAAATTCTGTTTGTGGCCAGGAAAAATTAGGATATGCTACAAATATGGGCTGGGCAAATATTTCTTTCATAGGTGAGTGAAGGACAGCAAGAGGTCCCTCAATGTATGAAAAATCTCCCTGGATTGTAGGTGAAGAACAGCCGCAGAAAAGATTCCTCTCCGTCTCTGTCTTGCTTGGAGCCTCTTCTAATTCCTCTCTTCCTTTTGTTCTTTTTCGTTCCCTATTTCCCACACTCTTCATGACCGTTGAGAAAATGCCATTAATAACTGGTACAAAGAATCGTGCTCGGTGCATGGAGATAAACTGGGGATGACAAAATATCAACTTCCTGCTGCTCAATTGAAAGCCCTATCTGTACAACTGGTAATTACTTTTAATTTAATTAGGACTCCTGGTATTGTTTCTATCTCATAGATTACATTATAACATGTAATGTGTTAAAGCAACAAGACAAATGGAGGCAAGAAAACACAGAAAATATTACCTTTTTTGTCTATAAATAATACCACAGTTTAACTCTTCAAAAAGCCCTCAAGTAGCTTTACTATGGGCTAATTATTATTTTCCATATTCCTTTGGCTTGAGTAAGCAAAAATCTTATATAATCTAATGAAAAGCTATATCTCATGGGATTTTGAAAAGGATTTTTTCTTAACTTTCCATTTTTTTTCCTTTCTTCTCTCATGCAGAACAAATAAATGATTTATGCCTTTGCACACCGAAACAAAATTCACAGAACTAGAAAGAACAATCACTGGCACTAGAGAGAGAGTTTAAACTTAGAGATGTAAGAGCAGCTTGGGAAGGCCCCATTTTTAGATAGAAACACAGCAAATAAGTCAAGAAAACCTATTTAAGATATTTGCTGATTCAAAGGTATATGATGAATTCTTTCTTTTATGAAAGATATACACTGAATTTAGGTTTCCTTATGGAATTCACAAAAGCATTGTAAACTTCAAAATAAACTCATCCAATGATCCTCTCAATAGTTAAATTATATATTATAATGTAATATAACAAAGGGTGATCATTAGGACCCTGAGAATTAATCTGCTCATATTGCTAAACTATAGAACACATCATGGAGTGAAGAAGAGGAGTGGGAGGAATTGAGAGAGAGGGAGAGAGAGAGAGAAAGAGAAAGAGAGAGAGAGAGAACAAACCATGGAGGCACCAATACAAGGAGACAGATGCCTCCTTTGGAAGAGTCCCCACACCAAGCTTGCAGTTGCTGTCCAAATAAAAAGTCTGAATAAATGGCAAGTTAAAATATGATTGAAAATTCCTCTAGTAATATTTGATCTTTTCATCTAGTTAATTAGACCCAGATATTTGTAAGATAGATTTATTGGCCTAACAAAAACTTACTCTGAAAATTTCAATGCCCACAGAAAACAAACAGACCTCCCCCTCAAAAAGACTGCCCTTTTCTAAGGTAAAAGCTACATGCTCACTGATCGTTTTAGTGCCAAAAAACCTTAAATATTATCTGGCACAATAGCTTCATTTTATACACGGTAAGACCAATTTTTTGAAAAGAAATTTAGAATATATAGCTCAACAAGACAGAGCAAGGGCAAATTGCAATTCTCTTCTTGTTTAATTCAGAGTCATTTTCCCTATATGATATTGCTGTTGTTCATGGAACTAACTAGACTTCAAACTAGTAAACTTTAGAGGCTTAACAAAAGTTATATGAAATTAAATATCTATTTTTTATACTTTTTTTTCTTTTTCTGCTAGTCCGAGATATAAAAACACTTCAGTTTATGTGGATGGCTGAGCTGATTATCATAGGGTCTGTTTCTAGAACAATGCTTCTTTGGCAGCCTCATATCCACAGCCTGGTATAGAAGGGACAGCTGTTGCCCTATTTGCAGCCCAAGAAATCAGCACTGGCAGCCAGTTCCTGCAAGACAGAAGACTTTTGGCAAAATGGCAGTGTTCTCTTACAAAAATAGCTAACCATCATCTGGGTACATTCAGGAAAGCTTATGACTTCTGGCAAAGTGAAATTTTGCAGTGCTGATAGCAAGTCAATACTACATTGGGACAAAGATCCAGATAAAGGACAATTTAGATTTAAGAAGATGTGAAGAGCGTTGGGTGATATTTTTAAAAGCTCCTTAGGCAAACGATGACATTTCCTGCAGAAAATATTCGAACAGCTCTTATTAAATATACAACTGCAAAATGGTATATTTAAAAGTATAATAATATTTTAAAATAAGGCAAAGTAGCTATCCAGATACTTCTGGGGAAGCTGCATGCCATTTTACTAAGAAGGAGAAGGGGAAGTGGGAGTAAGAGGGATGGATAGGAGGGGAGTTAGAGCTGGAGCACAGTTCAACATTGCTTTCAACAGAATAACATTGTGACTTTGATGCACCACAGATACTCTCATCGAGCTGATAGACAGTAAAGTTGAATATGTAATGCTGAGGTAAAAGGATTATTAATTTTACAGAAGTCATTGTTGTAATAACTGAAAAAGAAGGACCTCATAGACTGTGCTTCTAATCAAGTCCCACAAAGCTTTATGGCACGAGAACCTAACTTGGAAATACATCCTAATTTCTTCTTGTGAGATTGTGTACAAGTCATGCCAAGAATGAAATGAAAGCATCTCTATGTTTCTTGTTGCTACTTGGGAATTTGGTGAAGTTTTCACTCCTCATGTTCTGGGAAAGGGAAAAAGATTCCCCACTGAGGAATTAAGAATGATATTAACCTACAGTGAAGCAACGCAGAGATGTATAAAGTCACTTAAAGGAGAAAAAAAATTACTCCCAAGTCAGCAGGGCTGGACTGTGTCCTGTTTGAATAAACAAACACATCTGAAAAAGAAAATATCAACTATTAGACAGTCGGTCAGCAAAGAAAACACACAAAAGGAGAGTTGCAGAGGCAAACATTGGCAGTGCCTACTTAAGCTCTGTCCAAGAGAAAGGGAGCTTTTGGATGTCAGTCCATCCTCTCCAGATGGATTGAAAAGCCGTCTCTTGCATGGAGATGAATGCATGGAGTTAAAAAATCAAAGGATTTGGCAGACTATCAGTTCCATTAGCAGTACAGCCCCTATCCTGAAATGGATGCATCAGAATTCTTTATCTTGATTTATTAAAAAATTCATTTTATCTCCACATCTTCTTCATCTTCCTTTTCTGTCTTCACCACATAACCTTCTGACACACATTAATATGCCTGGAGGGATAAAATATAGGATGTACCAATCAGGTATTCCCATTTGTATGACTATTATTTTTCTTCTACTCTTTGGCTCTTTATTGATCTGCTTTCTTTATAAGTATAAAAACTTTAGAAAAGCAAAGGCTGTTATAGGAATGTTTAGAAGAATAATGGTGGTTTAATCTGATAAAAATTATGTTTGATGGAGGTAGCCCAGTCTTGCCCATATATCCTCACATCAATTTATGTTAGGCAAGACCCTATCATGGTTCCCGATCACCTAACACAGATTAGAATCATAGTGCGAAAGACACTGATAATCTTCCAGTGTAAGCCCTCACTCAATGAAGGAAGAAACTGAGGTGTACACAAGCCAAATGACTTCCTGTTAGGAGTTCTGCTCAGACTAGAACACAGGCCATTGTTCACTGGGCAGTTGATATGGCTGCCCTCAGAGCCCATTTTATGGAGAAGAAACTGAGTTGAGGTTGTGGCAGGCAAGAAGGTCCTAGAAAGAGGTCTTCGTGTGAGGTGATATAAGTTGAGTTTGAACTTGCCTTCTACATCAGGAAAATTAAATGATACTTTTCTTCAGTATTCCAAAGATGTCCCTCTCTCTCTCTCTCTTGAGATATGTCAAGACCAAAGAAGACACTCTCCTGAAGTCAGCCTTTCTGCAGCCCGCATTATTGGTCAACCCAAGAGATAGAGTTGGAACTTGACCATGGAACCCCTACTGTGAACCAGGCAGGATGATGCCTAGCACCCCAAAATTACAAATGGGTTGAAAAGACAGGGATCGATGGAGGTGTAGGTGGAGAAAGGCTCAGCACCATCATTTGAAGGAAAAAATTCTAGGGCTAAACGTGGACATACTCATAAACATGCTACCTGGAACCATTGCCGGGTCCCACTTAATGGACAAAGGGTGCCGTGAGCTGAAGTGTCTCCTCCAGGGGAAAACTAACAGCTTCAAGGAGAATCACTGGGAGGGTGGGAAGAAATTGACCCATCCAAGGTGTAGGTGAGACTTTAAAGCCAAATTAGTAGTTGATCATGGGAGAGAGGATCATATGTTAAAGCCGAAGTACATTTTAATCCTTATGAGTTCACAGTAGGGAGATGACACAATCTAATAGAAACCAAGCCCTTGAGCCAGAGAAATATCCAAGGATATATTCTAAATATGCCACATGAGGACAACAATCCATATATGTGACTTCCAGGAATATCTGTAGATGATGTTAATTTAGTTCTGTCCACAGATACGCTGACATAAATACACACAGTCCCAATTCATCTCTGTTGGATGGATACTGTTGAGGAAAAACCTGCTGGTACTCATTATAACAAAGAATGATTTATTCTATCACATGGTGCTTTGTTATGACAGAGTTCTAAAGAATTCTACAGTAAAGCATGTAGAATTCCTAACATTGCAGGTCCTCTGCCCCCCAGGCTACTCTTTCATTCTTTCAGAGAACACTCATTTCCCAAATCAAGAGGTTATTCCTCTAGCTTCGGCTTCTCCGTAGCAAGCACCCACTGTCCTGGCATTCCTTATATGTCCATGTACTACTTACTGATTTATACTGTTTTGTATTAAATAGAGTTAAATTTTTAAAAAGTTGTTCTTTCCGTCAGTGACACTTTCCATCAGTGTCACCAAGTTAAATCCAAATTTTCCTAAGTCTCCAGTGTCAAATGCAAGAGCTTTAATGATCTTATCTCACTACTCAAATCATGTTTATTTTCTGTTCCTCTGACCAATCTGATTACCTTCTGAAAAAGCTGCGATCCTAAGAAATAGCCTCTTTATTTCCTTCTACCACGTCAAAGTCACTTCTAAGTTTGGCTTTCTTATGCATAGTGTAGCTCCAGTTCACCGCAGCACCCAGCTCCCTACTGAATTACAGACTACTGGCCTTGCTCATTCTTGTTACCAGCCAGGCCTTGTGGGCATTTGAGTTTGTGATCCTTGGTCTCTTAGACAGAGCAATGATTTTCAAACTGTGCTCCTCTGAAAGCACAGCCAATTGGCACAAATTCATCACCTTACCAGTAACAAAAAAAAAAAAAAAAAAAAAAAGAACTGAAAACGATTGTCTTGTCTTGATACGAGCTATCTTTTATGTAAAGGGAAACAAGCTTGCTTCAGTTTTAAAAGCCCAATATTAAAAGCCCTCAATATTTTACATTGCCTGTAATCATCTGATTTCATTTAGGTTAACAAGGGCAAAAATAAGGATAATCAAACTAGCAATAATAAAACAACAATAGCAAGAACAACTAACAACTGCTATCTATTATTGTGTGTAAGATCCAATTCTAAGTATTTTTGAACTTATTTAATCCTTTTGAGAATCATATAAGGTAGGTATTATAATGATCCACATTTTACAGATGAAGAAACTGCATATACCATATTGCAATTGAAATTAACCTACACTTGTAGACTGTTCTAAGCAGGCTACTGGTTATTCATGCCCTAAAGAGAGAATGATTCCCCTATGAATTACCATAGCCATATGTTTATCCCTTATCAATAAGCTCAGATAATATTCTAAAAGAAAGAACGTTTTTATAACTGGCAATGGAAGAAGAGCTTAACCCCTCCAGTTCCAGCTGCTCCAGGACCTCACGTACTTCCTTTCCTACAGTTGAAGTTTATGGTCTCAAATGTGGTAAGATTACCAAATGGCAATAATCTTTAACTCTTCCCTATGTCTGTGTCCTTAGCAAAGCAACCTTGCCCCTTTTCCTATCAAGAAGTAAAATCCATTTTTTGTTTTTCTGTTTTTTCACTCCTTAAATCTGAGGTGTGCTTGTGACTTTGGCCAGTAGAATGAGAGACAAGAGATAGTGTGCCAGTACTGAGTCAAACCTCAAAGGACCTTGCATGATTCCTCTCATGCTCTTGGAACACAATCCAATGCCATGAGAATAAGGCTCAGCTAAGCGTTCTACATGATGAGAGACCTGTGTCCCAGTAACCCCCAGTACCCTAACCAAGAGCTAGCCAAATGAGTAAGGCCATCTTTGGCCTTCCTCAGCCAGCCTCTGCCAGCTGACTGCAGACTCATATATAAGCTCAGCTGCAATCAGCTAACCCTGGCCGAGATCAGCAGAACCATAAACTTATGGACAAAACAAGTACTGATTTTAATAAGCCTCTTAGTTTGGGGTGTTAGAATAGCAATAAAAAACTGATACAGCAACCTGCAGTTTCAGTACCACCACTGCCTTAGAACCAATCTTAATCCTGAATAGATGGATATATGGAGCTGTCAACTAACCATGACTCTGGGTGACTAAGCACCCTTAAAACTAGTTTAGCACCAACCTTTAGTCCAACTTATACCTGTGATCTTGCCTGGGTTTAAGTTCCTTTCTTTGTAAAATTAGCTAACCTGTTGCTCTAGGTTTGAGAACCAAATATGCCATTTTGCACAGCTCAGGGCTAGAATATGATTGGAACCATGGAGTTGCACACTGAAGCCAAGTTCATCTCAATGCACCATCCGCCCTCTTGAATTTCAACGTATCCCTTCCTCCTGAATTCCCTGCCATAAATGTTCCCATGTTACCCAGCCATTTGACATGAGGAAAAACTGCTTTGCTGGATTGCTTGTCGCCTCCATCCTTGTTCTGTGGACACAATGCCCTACAGCCACTGTAGCAGGAGAGATTAATCTTTATAGCAGACCTTACCCATGACGCTCATTAAGAACTCAACCTGTGACATCTCACTTCATTCCCAGTCCTGTCCCAATGATTCATATGAATTATGTAATTCTCCTTAAAAAAGATAGTTCTGGGTAGGGAACAAGCCCTTGGGACAAAAAAGAAAGGAAATACCAGGATGACAAATAACCTATTTTATAATTTTCTAGAATTCCTCAAGAACTTTGTTTTATTTATCTCTGTACATATGCTTTGTGCATGTTTTATATAAAATAACAGTTTAGAAAAAGAATTGGCCAGCAACATCATCTTATATGAAGGAGAACATCTTCCCCCAAAGAGTATCTTATATTTTTTTTGTAAGACAAAAACAAAACACATAAAACAGGGCATCAACTTGGTAGATTACAAAAATCTACAATTAGCTCCGAGTTTTTTAGATACTGTATGATCTCACTTACATGCAGCATCTTAAAAAGTTGAACACAAGCCAGGTGTGGTAGCACATGCCTATAATCCCCGTGGCTTGGGGGGCTAAGGCAGGATGATCTCAAGTTCAAAGCCAGCCTCAGCAATTTAGTGAGACTCTAAGCAACTTAGTGAGATCCTATATTAAAAAAATATATATATATAAAGGGTTGGGATGTGGCTTAGTGATCGAGTGCCCCTGGATTCAATCCCTGGTACCAAACAACAACAATAACAACAAAAAAAAACATTTGAACTCAAGAGAAGCAGAGAGTAGAACAGTGGTTACATAGAGCTGGGAAAAAGGGGAGATGCAGTTAAGGATAGAAAAAGAATACTGGTAAGGATATTGGTAAGGATAGAAAAACAAATAAGTTGGAGAGATCTGTTGTATCACATGGTGATCATAGTTAAGAATAAAGAATACTTGAATATTAGATCTTAAATTTTCTCACAACAAAAAAATGATAAGTAAGATAAAGTGACACATGATAATTTGCCAGATTTAACCATTTCATGGGGTACACACACACATATCTCAAAACATCACATTGTACACTAAATAGATGTGATTTTTACTTGTCAATCATACTCTGATAAAATAAAATATATAAGTTAAAGTCTTTGGATTATTCATTTTCAGTGAAAATTAAATGTAAACAAAAAAATCAAAGAAGAAAGAATCTTTAAGTCATTTGCAAAACAATGTATATTTTCTTTTATTTTTTAATACAAAGATGAATAGAGCGTTATTCCCACCCCTCAGAAACTCACAGTCAAATAATAAAGAGGAAGGAGATTAAAAGCGACCATAAAATTAAATATTTTCTACCTTAATCAAATTTCTCATCATCTTTTACCAGCCAAATAGGAACAATGAGAATTGTTTCACAGAGTAGTTGCCATGATTAAAGAAAATTGCACGTTTGAAAATCCATTTTACCATAAATTAGTTGGTACTAAAAGAGTAGGTTTTAAGTGTGGCTATGGAGATCAAATGCTTACTAGGGAAAAATAAGAAAGAAATAGGTGCATTTCCAAGTGTAGTTCAGAAATTTAACTTGGTTCTTCCCTTGGATATTCATTTTGTCACCTTGTTTATTATAGCTTTCACTAGTCATGAAATAGTCATGAGATTAGAAATGCACTGCCTTGTCTTATTTCTCTGGAACAGGTTTTATAAATGTAGAGACATATTACTTGGATAATTCTGCAACTTCACATTTCTATAAATACATTTATAAAACTTAATTAGGAACAATATATACAGTTTGGCAGGTAGTTACTGAAACAGCTCTATAGTTTTATGAAATATATTAGATTTGGTACACAAATAATGTAATCATTTAATGGGTCAATTTCAATTACACTTTTCCACTTGGCACCCTGGAAATCAATTTCTTTAACATAGAGACATTAGTCTTTTTCATGTTCCTACTACATTTAGGTCTCATGAGTAGAATTGAAACTAAATTTAATAAATCTTTTCCTCATTTCAACCAATGTCATCCATTTGATGGATATTAATGACAAAGCAGCTTATGACTATCACAAAAATTAGGACAAAATAGTTTGTTGTATGTTCATGATATTTTGAGAGGACTTTGAGATCCTTTAGAATGCAATCACTCTAAATCAACTGCAAACTTATTAAATAGTGTGAAAACTCATCTCAAAGGAGGGTCACAAGGCTGGGGCTGTAGCTCAGTGGTAGAGTGCTTGCTTCACATGCGGGAGGCACTGGGTTCGATCCTCAGCACCACACAAAAATAAATAAAATAAAGATATTATGTCCATCTACAATTTACAAAAACTTTTTAAAAAAATAAGGGTCATATAAGAACTTAGCCATCACTTCCATCAGCTTATAAAATGAGAGCTGGGTGTGGCTGAGTATTTGTCATGAACAAGTGTTAAACGGGGTCTTGGGTAAAGCAACAATAAAATTATAAAGACAGTGATTTTTTTTCCACTCAGTTTGAACCTTTTCAAAACCAGGATGCTACTCTCTTTCTTTGCACTTTTGGGTGAGGCTTTAGAAACAGGGAATAGCCTAAGAGCGGGCTACCTCATGGGTGGGTTGTTTAAGTTCCACCAAAGAGCTATGCAGTTTGTCTTTTTCAGAACACCCACGAAAAGAAGCATTAGTCCACAAATGAAAAGAAAAAAAGAAAAACATGTTTACTTTGGCTTTTCATTTTCATCTTTATGAGTGTGTGTGAAAGAAAAAGAGACTGTTTTTGCTCTCAGATATACTCTGACATTGGAGGTAGATGTTCATAAAAGAGGCTTGATCCAACCCCAGGAAATCGTTTGGGGGTAATTACCACTTGGCACTAAAGCAACATTTAACAAGCTTGCCTTTTTCTACTGAAAGATGAAATAGTCAAGCATGGCTTTCATTGGATGCCAAAGTGGACTTTCCTTGTTCATGCAGGTTTTTGTGTTGGTCTAGATTCAGATAGTTGGGGTAGCAACTCTGGAGGTAAGAATAGAGCCTTGATAACAAAGCAGAGAATATTAATTTAACTGGTATTTTGCAATAATTGGTGTGTTTGCCATAGTATGGGAACACCTGTCTTCTCTAAAGAGGACCAAATACAAAATTAAAAGCAGAATATTAACATGTCAGTTGAATTAACTACATGTGTTGAAACTTAGGTGTGTGTGAGAAACACATGTGTAGGACTCCTTATATACTCATTATTCACTAGTCTGAATCCTTATATGTTTAGACAATCATTTTTCTTCCCTGAAGTAGCCTTCTGGATACTTTTGGGTTATTTGTAAATGTAACTCTTGGGACACTAATAGAATCAAAGTTGAGCTAAACAGGTAAAAGTAACAAGGGGACACGAAAAGTGACAAGAGAAGGACATAGAGTCTAAAGCTAAGAAGCATGAGAACAGAGGTGGAGAGCGAGCTAAGGTTATATATTTTTCAAATGTACACAAAACCCCAAAGAAATCCCTACTGTGTTTTGCAGTCACTATAGCTTAAGGATGGCAGAGGTTGAATCTCTGAAATGTCAAGTATTCAAAATCAGATGCAACTGAACTAGGACAACACTGTCTCTTGTTTGCTACTTGCCAGGGAAGGGCTTCATGAAACCCAGGAGCAATGTGCAACACAGGAAGGTATATGCTTATGTAAGCTCGCATGCTTGTGCCTTTGAGGAAATTGTTGTATCTAGAGATTTCCTCCTCTACGTCCGCGGCACCACTCCCTTCCTCTCCACCGGCCCCCATCCAGATATGCGTCTTTCCCTTTTCCTGTTCTTTGAAAAATGATGTTTGGGCAACATAGCTGCTCAGTAACCAGGAATGGATAAAGAAGGTTGGAAACTTGTTTGATTTCATCGTTGATTTTTTGCATGAGTATAGGTAAAGCTGTGATTAGATTTCCAATTATAACACCCTCATTTTCAAGCATTTAAAAATAACTCGGCCCTAAAAGTGTGTTTTTTTTTAATTGATTGAACTGGAGTTTGCCAAGGATTCATAGACAACCCTCATCCTCCAAATACACAAACAGCTACAACAAGAAAAACAGTATCAAAGTTGGGGGAGGGGAACATACAAACCTACAGGAAATTTTTTAAAGCTTTTTTATTCTGAAAAAAAGTCGTTTGGGGAATGCAAACCAATGAATTTTTGTCAATTCTGTATAATCATTTTTATATGTCACCCCAAATAAGGTAAAATGTCTAATTTCTGCACTAGTAAATAACTTACCCTCACTGGTGCATGTACCACACGCACAGACACACACACACACACACACACACACACACACACACACCACTCCTCTCTCTGCATATAAATCAATCAGAATTCAATGGCCTTATAGAGGTTGTTTAAGACATATATTCAAAGTCAAAATGGGTGTTTTGTGTTGGTCTGGTCTCTAAGGAAAATCCAAATAACTTCACAGGATCTTATAAAACATCGTTTTTTTCCTCTTTTTTTCAGCCTTAGATTCAAGGTTATTTAAGACTCTCCCCAATTTGCCAATTCACAGCTATAGAATTATCCAAAAGTGTAGGCTCTTTTCAAAGCATTCAGTAAGTGACATGGGAGTTCAGCAGGGAAGCCCCTGGTGGGGATGCCTCGTTGGACCTCCAGCACAATGCTGCTATTTTTCTTTCTTCCTAGGGTCCTTAGAAGAGGAACTGGTCTCTTGACCCATCCTATGACTTCCAGATTCCAATTTCCTAAAGCACTACAGCCTCTTATTATTGCATGTGAAAGATTTAAAGTATTACTTTTCCTCATGCCAAGGAACACAATGATGCTTTCAATAAAGTTAAGATCTATGTGAGCTATTACTGTTTACAGGCATATTCTTTATATAAACTGGTATTTCTGTCATTTGGGAGGTCATTTGTTAAATAATTATCCTTTGTAATGGAGGTGTAAATACTCACCCAAAACAAAGCTAATAAAATTGGGGAACAGTAGGAAAAATTAAGACAGGAAGTTGGTGGAGTAAAACTTTATCAACTTGGCTTCCACGCAAGTAGAATTCATGATATTATGTCTTAGGTTAGATCAAATGCTGCTATTTGTTATTGATTAAGAAAAAACTTGCTATGAAAATTAAAAGAGAAAATAAGAATGGAAAGAGGTAAGCAGAATGGGGAGGTATACTGCACCTACCTGTGAAACTTCTGAAAACCTGAGTCTCCTAAAATAGCAGGCTTCAAAACACTTGCTACCCACTCAATACTGTTGCACAAGGTATTGGGATCTAGTAAAACAAGGTGCAGAGTATTTGGAATCTATCAAGGTAATGGACAGCTTTTAAGGAATTCAAATCCAGTTGACTCTAACATACCAAAGGCGTAAATAGATCTTGATATTCAGATGCAGGCAAAAACTCTGTTACTGATTTAAAAGAAACTTCAAGAGAAGTCAGTTTGAATATTAAGCAGAAAGTAATACTATTGCATATAAACATACAGATTATATAACACTATATATGTACACACAGGCATATGTACACACAATGACACACAAAGACCAAAAATGAATACCCTCAAAGTTCTCTAGTCCCATTGAAATTATTAGGAGCTGCTTTGCTGCCTTGGTTTCTCTCCACATAAAAATAGATTACTGTAATTTTCAGGAGACACTGTATTTGTCAGGGTTCAGCCCAATAAGAGCAAAACAGAAGGGCAGATTGCTGAGTAACTCTCTGTATTAAGAATGTCTGCCTGCTGGGCGCTGCCTGTAAACCCAGCAGCTTGGGAGGCTAAGGCAGGAAAATTATGAGTTCAAAGCCAGCCTCAGTAAAAGTGAGGTGCTAAGTAACTCAGTGAGACCCTATCTCTAAATAAAAAACAAAATAGGGCTGGGGATGTGGCTCAGTGGTTGAGTGCCCCTGAGTTCAATCCCCAGTACCAAAAAAAAAAAAAGGAATGTCTGCCTGGATTAATCCAACCCTCTCTGTTGACTAGGGAGTGTCATGTCATTTGAATACGCCATAAAATGTCATAAAATGTGATAATGCAAGTTTAAAGATTCTTTCTAATGACTCTCATGTTATTGTTGATGTGATTCTTTAAACCTAAATTTGAAGACAGGTATGTTTGCTTAAAGAAAATAACCATCTGCTGTTTCTTACAATTTTTAAATTCAGGTTTCTTTTAGCTTTTAAGTCTAACACTTTAGATTGCCCAGTTTAACAAAAAAAAAAAAAAATTATAGTGAATACTTAATTTATTTCAAAGCTTTCATAATTACTTTATTTAATTCTCTGATTTTTGCATAGAAGTAGGAGAGCAAATGCTTCTTAAGTTTTTTTAGGAGGTAGGGTTTATAAATACACTTGCTGTTCCTAGCAACGGGTGCAACCCTGGGCCACGAGTCTGCACGCTTCACTGGTCCTGTGGTGGCAAAACATTTCATCTCACCTTTGTTGTTTACTATGATGTCTGTGTTATCTTCAAAATAAGGAAACACCCTATCTTTTCTCCAGTATGACTCTCTGTGTTGAATTACCATGGATTGGGTGCACCTTATTTCTGAGCTCTGGCCATTGCCATGTCACCCAACCAGCACTGGGAAGTCTGTGCAGCTGTCCCAGTATCCTCTTCACAGTGATAATATAGGCAGATTTGGGGCTCCTGTGTTACCAGCGCAGTCACAGCTCTTACTGGAAGATCATGGGAAATCCAGAATTTCATACCTTTTTTTTTTTTGGTACTGTGGATTGAACTCAGGGATTGAACTTGACCACTGAGCCACATCCCCAGCCCTATTTTTTATTTTATTTAGAGACAGGGTCTCACTGAGTTGCTTAGAGCCTCGCCATTGCTGAGGCTGTCTTTGAACTTGGAATTCTCCGGTCTCAGCCTCCCAAAGTGCTGGGATTACAGGCCTGCACCACTGTGCCTGGCTCAGGCCTTATCTTTAATGTAGTAAAGGAACAAAGAGGAAATGGGTGTAAAGTACACTGGGATATGGATTTTGATATCACATCTTAGTTTTCTAACAAAACAGATAACCCAATCAAGAAATGGGCAAATGACCTGAATAGACAACTCAAAAGAAGTACTAATGGTGAACATCATCTGGAAAAAATATTCAACATCTTTAGCCACCAGGGAAATGCAACTCAAAACTGCTCTGAGATTCTATCTCACTCTAGTCAGAATAGCAGTCATGATAAATACAACTAACATTAAATGCTGGCGAAGATATGAGGAAAAAGGAACTCTTATACGCTGTTGGTTGGAATATGAATTAATATAGCTACTATGGAAATTAGTTTGGAGGTTCTTCAAAAAGCTAATGACCATATAACCCAGCTATATAACTCATCCAAAAGAAATAAAAGTCAGCATATTTTAGATATTCCTGCATACCCATATTTATCTCAGCTCAATTCTCTATTACCAAACTAACCAAACTAATCATGAAATAGATAACTGTCTATGTATTAATGGATAAAGAAAATGTGGTATATATAAACAATGGAGTTTAATTCAGCCTTGAATAAGAATAAAATTTGCAGGAAAGTGAGTGAAAATGGAGACTAAAAGTTTTAGTGAAATAAGTCAGCCTCAAAAAAGAATCTTATGCTTTCTCTTATATGTGGAAACTAGATGGGGGAAAAAAAAAGAACAAAAAAAAAGAGGATGTCATAAAAGTAGAAGGGAAACCATCAGGGTAGAGGAAGGGGATCAGGATGAGGGAGCCTGAAAGGGTGGGGAGGTACTTAGGAGTAAAGTTGATCAAATTACATTTTTATATATTAATATGCCATAATAAAATCTACCATTCTGTATAAATAATATGCATTAGTTTAAAAAATATATGTTTTTTTATAAAATGAGTGATGTGGAGAAGCAAAAACACATGGACTCCACCTTTTGGTGGCGTTGACATCTAGCACTCAGAGTTTCTGTAATCTGGTCCTCCGTATAACCAGTACAAGTTTCGAGTCCATGCCAGAGGTGTTCACGGACCACTTGGGGTGTGTAGTTTGAGTATTACTGCTCCTATTAAGCCCACCACTCTTGCCCTCTAAGAGATTTGTGAGCTATGTAATTTTCTCTAATAAGCTCTGCCTGTAAGAAAAAGAAAAGATTCAAAAATATTTAACATGTTCATAAATCTAGTTGGGTTAGAAACTCATGGTAATAAGAGAAACAGCTACAATTTCTTAAACACCTACACATTGTACCAACACCCTCATAAGCACTTGACATAATTTTATGCATATTTTATGCAAATTTTATAAATGAAGATGGAGAAGCTCAGAGAACTTAAAATATCATTTACCTAAGATAACTAGTAATTGGCAAAACTAGCATTAAGCTCAGGTCTGCAACCCTAGACTTTATGTTCTTCTCATTGTGACAGAATCCCTTTCCTGGCTTCCCATCATTTCTACTTTTCCTAAAGGGATGAAAATAATGAACTTTGTAGTTCATTGTCCTCATCTTTCTCTTACCCATGATCTATTTTCCAGTTTATGAATTATCAGTGCCTTTCATTGATCTTTCTCTTTTATAATATTTACTTTTCATTTATGCAATGGCTTATTAGTAAGTTTCCTGAACCATGAAATGAGGGAGGACTGAAGTTTGAAACCAGTGAATATTCTTATTCAAAATTATCAAACAATTCTAAAATAAGAGAAGTCTGAAGGCAAGGTCTGGAGTGAGCTCTGTTTCTGGATTCCTGCTCTTGGTCCCTTTCCTTACATACAGAGAGCTTATTACTGCATTTGATGTGCCAGATTCATCTTAATTAGTGAATGCACATACACACTCATTTGCTGTGTGTTAGACATTATTCTAAGAACTTTACTAATATTAATTTATTTAATCTTTATCATAACCAAGTATGACAGGTACTATTATCTTCATTTTTCAAATGAGAAAACTGAAACTCAGAAGAGAATAGCTTTGCCCAATATTGCACAGCCATCAATTGGCACAACTGGAATTCGAATGGAGGCATTCTGGCCCCAAAGTCAGGTTAGCACTTAGTTAAAGCATAAAATAAACATAAAACTGATAATTCATTGACATCTTCTCAGAATATAAAATCCATGGACCTCCCAGGCCTGGTGCTGAGGGTCATGGTGATGACATTTTTGCCATCGTATAATGTGTATGAGTAATGTTCACATCACATTCACTGGTTTTAGAAAATGGACAAGACACTGAGGAGAACATCATTTGTTCATCATTTGCTCAGGTGTGGTCTTACCTATTCTGTGATGCACTGCATAAGAGAAGGGAAACATCCAGCATCAGTATTACCATGTTTCTTTCTGGCTTTAATATTCTTCCATTGTGCCCATAAATATTCAGGTTTATAGCTTCAACACTGGATGAGGAGTTCATCTAATTCATCCTTTTACTTCTAGTATTTAGAACAGTTCTTGGTTCATACTAGAAGCTCAATAAATATTGATTTGAGATGATAAATAAAATTAGGTGATAATCAAATAAAGGTTATCATTCTTAAACCTACTCTTGTGGGTTTTCATGTGAAATGAATTAATATTTCTCAATTATTCTCCATAAATAAAATTCTATAATGTTTAATGAATCCAAAATCATATCATATCCTGCCAAATTCCTGTACATTTTTCCCTGTCCCTGGAATTTTCTTGGTTATTGTTGACATTTTACCTACTATAATATTCTCAACAAATAGAATAGGCAATCTGCTGTTAATAGCTCTTGAAGTGAATCAATTTATTGTCATAGTAACCAAAATTTACAAAACAGATCAATTAAGAAAAGATTTAAATTCAAGCTAGGAAGTGAATATTCCTAGGAAAAAAAAATAAGATAAATTCTTCTATTTTTCTAAAAAGAACAAAGATAAGTTTCTTTCTGCCTTGGACAGATTTTCCAAGGTACAACCTATCCAGAGTTCACATAGGATATAAGAGGTTAAGAAAGATAGAGGATAATAATACTCATGTATCCAGCAAATGAGTGATTGAAGTTCCTGCTCTGTCCCATGCGTGCTTGATTCTCACTCATCTTCAGAAATGGAATCTCCTTCAGATTCCAGAAAAGCCCTCCTAAGTGGAGGAGAGCCCCTTATCAAAGCACGGCACTGTGTATATCTTTTCTCCATATCATTTGTTCATTTGTGATCATACTCTAATTTTGTGGTAACTTGATTAGTGTTTGTCTGCCCCCTAGAACGTGAGCCCTATGAGTTTGATGACTGGATCTGTTCTCATGGTGTACCCAGAGATGTCACAGGAGCTAAAACAAGTAAATTACTCAAAACATGTCCATTGGAAACATGGCCAACAGTGTTTTCAGCAATGTTTGTCCAGCACAAGGAGTACCAATTTAGTATTTTTCTCCATGTGTCCTTAGAATAACAAAACAAACAAAAAAACCAAGAAACATGGAAGGCAAAAATGAAAAACATGATAAAATGCATGTAAATAGAAGTGATTTCACAACAAGCTAAAGGTCCAGTTATATAGTGTCAAGCTTAGACTGGGAAGCGTTATCTCAGGATAGAATTTAGATGGCTAAAGGTGATAGTGCTCATGTTTCAGCTGGGCCTTTATTAAAAACTGATGACTTCACTGTGCTCCAGAAAGCAATCATCCCAGAGTGATGCACGTGAAGGATCCCAATTGTGACACATTCCCAATCTATACCAGACTGTGCATAATCCCATTAATTACCAGTCATTCCAAACTTTTCTCTCCCTCTTAAAAAAGTCAATTGGCTATTCTGGGTCTCTTATTTTTCCAAATGAATTTCATGATTGCCTTTTCTATTTCTATAAGAAAGGACTCTGGGATTTTAATTGGGATTGCATTGAATCTGTATAGTGCTTTGGGTAGTATGGCCATTTTAATAATATTGATTCTGCCTATCCAGGAACATGGGAGGTATTTCCATCTTCTAAGATCTTCTTCAATTTCTTTCTTTAGTGTCTTGTAATTTTCGTTGTAGAGGTCTTTCACCACTCTTGTTAGATTGATTCCCAAGTATTTTATATTTTTGGAGGCTATTGCGAATGGAGTAGTTTTTCTAATTTCTCTTTCAGAGGACTCATTGCTGATGTATAGAAATGCATTTGATTTATGGATATTTATTTTATATCCTGCAACTTTGCTGAATTCATTTATCAGTTCTAGAGGTCTTCTGATGGAACTTTTTGGATCCTCTAAGTATGAAATCATGTCATCTGCAAATAATGATAGTTTGAGTTCTTTTCCTATTCGTATCCCTTTAATTTCTTTCATCTATCTGATTGCTCTGGCTAGAGTTTCAAGGACTATATTGAATAAGAGTGGTGACAGAGGGCATCCCTGTCTTGTTCCCGTTTTTAGAGGGAATGCTTCCAATTTTTCTCCATTTAGGATGATGTTGGCCTTGGGCTTAGCATATATTGCTTTAACAATGTTGAGGTATGTTCCTACTATCTCTAATATCTCTAGTGTTTTGAACATGAAAGGGTGCTCCAGGATATATAAAGAACTCAAAAAACTTAACACCAAAAAAACAAACAACCTCATCAATACATGGGCTAAGGAGCTGAATAGAAACCTCTCAGAAGAAGATATACAATCAATAAATATATATATATGAAGACATGTTCATCATCTGTAGCCATTAGAGAAATGCAAATCAAAACTACGCTCAGATTTCATCTCACACCAGTCAGAATGGCAGCTATCCAAAATACCAGCAACAATAAGTGCTGGTGAGGATGTGGTGAAAAAGGTACACTCAAACATTGCTGGTGGGATTGCAAACTGGTGCAACCAATCTGGAAAGCAGTATGGAGATTTCTTAAAAAACTTGGAATGGAACCACCATTTGATCCAGCTATCCCACTCCTTGGCCTATACCCTAAAGATTTAAAAACAGCACACTACAGTAAAGCAGTCACTTCAATGTTTATAGCAGCACAATTCACAATTGCAAAACTATGGAAGCAACCCAGATGCCCTTC